>DWMZ01002438.1:0-14123 GCA_018249855.1 Eueides tales michaeli | reverse complement strand
TCGCACGCCGGCGCCGTGCTGGCGGCCGCCTTCTCGCCCGACGGCACGGCGCTCGCCACCGCCGCCGCCGACGGGTACGTCATGTTCGCGCAGGTATGTACACTTGTGTACTATGTCACAGGGGAACATGTTCAAATTATATCTACAGATAACCTCGGGATAGTCAACACGGTTAACACTGGTCGATGTATTGATGGTAGTAATTTTTTGCCTCTTCATATATATATATATCTTTTCACGTGACCCTCCAGTATCGTAGATACTGTGTTTTCAAAGGTCAACCGAGGTCAACTTCCTCTCTTGTGACTCACTATTTCTTCATAAATCATTTGCCATTCTTTCATCACTTATTCTCTCGACGTGCCCATACCACCTGAGCGCGTATTTCATTTACGCTAGTAGCTACCATTCTGTGAATGTCTTCATTGGGTATGCGATCAGCTAAACTGACTCCGCATATTTTACGAAGAGATCACATATGCACAGCCTTTCTTATATTTTTCCTACCTTTTCCGCCTTTCTTATATTACCGGTACCAAACGTACAGCTGTGCTGCTTCGCCATCTCATCAATGCAACTAAAATACCGTTAACTCTCTTACCGGCAGCAATACGCCTTTCCACATCCGTTTCGCATCTTCCACTCACTGCTGAACATACTTCCCAGATATATATTATTTTTCGGAAAATATTTTAGCATTTGGGTATTTTTAATCGATATTTTACATTTACTAGAGTACAACAGAAATAAAGCATAAGAAGAAATAGGAAATCACCGACCGAAGGAATGTGATCGAACCTATCATACTATGTTCAAATAAACGATCGTGCTATCAACATAATTGGACTCTAGTACATAAAATCATTTTGTTGCTTACAAAATACATTAGCAAGAGGATAATTTATATATAACTAAAAGCCCAAACGCGGCCCGCTTAAATCTCGCCTACTTGAATAATACTGATTTTGTTTACTAATTTCGACTACTTTCCTGTTCTAATAACATTATCACTTTCTAATTTTGACGACCTTGGTATTTTAATTTCAGTACTTTTTTATTCTTTAACTGATTTAAATTAAACAAACGAAACAGAGGTTGCCAGACCGTTTCTAAGATTCACAGAAAGCATACAAACGCACAGACAAACGGACAAAAAGTTTAAAAATACTGTAAAAATCACTCAAAAATTCACATTACCTATTATATTAATCACATAAATCGTTCAAGCTGGATTAATCGATACCTAAATCCATATACCTTATTAATCTCTGCAATTATATATTATATAATTTAGTTTATGTTGTTTTATATAATATTTTTGTTAGGTGTACATGAACAATGAGAGCAGCCCCCGATGCCTGCACAAATGGCAGCCGCACGAAGGCAAACCTCTCAGCTGCTTATTTTTCTTGGACAATCACAAGAATTATAATACTGAGTAAGGCGCTGTTATTATTTTAATTTAATTTTTTTTTATAGCTTGATGCTGTTTCTAGTACATAAAATGGTAGGTGGTTGGAAACCTTAGATTGAGACACCTTCGTTCCCCACTGTACACCGATTCAAGGTATTGCATGTTGAGTGGTGCAAATCAGTTCAGTTCAGTTCTTTAATTATGGCGTTCCGAGAGTGCCAGTTGAGCACAGGTTCTCTTCGCCGGTGTCACGTTGTATGGAAAACACACGAAGGAGGTTGTACGGTAAAAAAAAAAGAAAAAAAAAATAAACAATATTGCCATCACCTAAAACAAAATAATAAATTTATACAAAATATAAACATAGAAAGGTTGGTAATAAAAATACTTTACAATAATGGCGCAAAACAACGCCGTAGTTTTATGGTGGAAAATGAAAATATTTAATTTGTTCCACCGGTCGAGTATCTGATTCATTGTGTATACAAAGAAAAATCCTAAATAAAAAATATTTTTTTTTATTTACAGCGTACAATTCTGGAAATTCGCTGTGACCGGCGCCGACAATAACACCTCAATAAAGATCTGGTCGTGCAAGTCCTGGGACTGTCTTCAATCCATAACGTTTTCACCATCGATCACCGCCGACACCCTCGGCATGAAGGCGATGCTGGACGCCAGCGCTAACTACCTCCTGCTGTCTGACTTTAAGACGCGATGTCTCTATGTCTTGAACATGGCCCGCGATGCCGACGATAGTATGGCGTACTGTAAGAGCATATCGGAGTTTCTCCTACCGTATCCTGTATTGAGTTTTTGTATTGTCGATGCTGGTGAGTTGGGGTTCTTTTTTTTTTGTTTTCAATTTTGTTGGGAAAACGATTGGTTCTCGAGGAAATGTTTTTTTTTTAAATTTTTTTATTTTTTCGTTCTACCACATTGAGGTAGAGTGTGGCGTTCAGTTTCACTACTTAACACGCATAGTCTAGAATTTAGCAGAAAGTTGGGGAATGGAAATGTTTTAATGGGATCGAAGTAGCTTTAGGTACCCAGGTTCCCGTTTGTCTACAAATAACGGTTTTGATGGCATTGGTTATAAGTGGCGGAACTCAATATCGCGTATTGTCTTTTTCATTTGAGCATGGAAATCACAATAATTTATCCATTCCGTTTCAAAATTTTCGATAACGTGATCAAAAAATATTTTTTATTTGTATTTTTTTAAATATAAAAACCTGAGTCCTGTCATGGTGCAGAGGCACGTGTGACTGAAACGCGACAGATTACGGGTTCGATACCTACTCGAGGAAATTAAATATTTAATGGTAACATGAGGAAGCGCGTCTTTGAGCTCCGCCACTCAACACGCAATGCCTCAGTTTCAGCGGAAAGTGGGGAACGAAACGGTATCTTAACATTAGGTTCCCAAGTTCCCTCTGCTTAACCTTTGCCATGTGTGGGATACAGCGTGAAGCTGAGATTTATGAATGGATCCAATTGCTTAGTAAAAATTACGCTTAATCTGTTTCATTAATAAATAAGAAAAATAAATAAATAAATTTTCCTTTAAAGATGAACAGCAAGTGAAATGTGAGTCGAGCTGTGACGACCCCTACCATAGGAACGGGTCGAGCGGCGATGCCGGAGACTCGCCAGATGATTACGAAATACATCATGATGTGAGTATTTATTTTAGGTTCCAATTGGGTATCTAGTGTTCCCCACTAGACGTTCACATTCCCCTCAAATTCTGGAGGCAGGCAGGCGTGTTGATTGATGGCATTCAAGGTCATGTTTAAAATCTTTATCAGACGAAAGATATACAGACGGACAGATTCTGGATTCGATTCCTGTTTGGGGAAATGAAATATTTTTTTTTTATTTGTTCATTCCACTTTGACTTCTAGATGGTAGTAAATTTGTTTCTAAAGGGCCAGTGAGGCGCACGTGACACCATTGATGTAGCAAACGTTCATTCATAGACCACAGTGACCACTTACCATCAGGTGGTAGTGCTTTATGCCATCATCGTGGTAAAAAAAATCTGTATGATGTTAATTTTATTTTGTCAGGTTTGAGGTAGTAACTTTGAATTTGTACGTACAGGAGGAGGTGGTGGGCGAGTGCGGCGAGTGCGAGGAGGGCGGGGGCAAGCGGGTGCGCGTGCGCCTCTACATCGTGCAGCCCAAGGGCCTGCAGGAGGGGCATCTCGTGTACGCGCCGCCCCACCCTCCCCACGTGCCCCCGCAACTACGAGGTAGGGTAGCTATATATATATGTATATATATATATATATATATATATATATATATATATATATATATATATATATATATATATATATATATATATATATATATGTATATATATATAAATCTGTAACTGATCATTGTCTGTACGTGGAAGATATATTGAATAACATATTATAGGGGAGGTTTTTTCATGTAATATGGCTTTAAAATAGTGTGTTTTTTTTACTTTTTGTTTGTTTGTGCGTCTGTATGCGCTAATCTTGAAAACGCTCAACTTGATTTAAATGTAATTTTAATAATTTTAATATTTAGTGGTTGTTTTATTTAAATTGGTTATTTTATAAAAAAAATAAATATTTAGCTAGACATTGGTGCAAAATTTTAATTCATTTATTTTTTATTTATTTTATTACAGTAAGAAAGTGATTGCGATAAATAAATAAAATAGTGTCATTTGTTCCACTTTCAGGCAACAATGGGGAATATGCATAAAATTTTAAATATCCTAAAATTTTTTTTTCTCGAATACTTATTATCGTCATAATATAATGAAAAGGTTTTTTTTTTATTTACTTGTTATTTAAACGCTTAAAATAATATTCAAAAAGTGCAAAATAAGGGAGCGAAATTCAAACTTCCAAAACGCGCCGCCATTGGTCGAACGAAATGTGACGTCACCTGACACGACATTGAATTTATTAGCGTCAGTCGAAACTCATATTGTTTTACAAGTTTTTGTAAAAGAAAATGATACCTGTGTTCTTGTGCTGATTGTAGTGAAGCTTAGTTTGGATTTGTTGTGAATTTAGGACGATGACTGAAGCTGGTTTTGTCAAAGCACAATCGGATAATCTACCGAAAATATATGCATTTATGATGACAGCATATTTTACATTAAATCCCGATTTTACGAGCGCAATCAATAACCACAAAAATTTCGTAAAGTCACAACAGGAATAAAGTTTTTATAGAAAGTTAAAGCTACTGAACTTTTCTTATAGGTTAGGTTAATTTTAAACCGAATTTTCGAATGTTCAATATGTAATGCAAAACTTACTTTTTCAACTAATTCACACTAAGCTGTCTATAAATAAAGTATATTTACGTTAAAATGATCTTAACAACAATATAAACATGATTTTGGAGATATATTATCCCTCCTCATCACCTTACACCAATGTTTTCCTATTTTGGCATCATTTAGAATACGAAAAAACACTTTTTCGGGTGTTTTTCGAATAGTATTTGTACACTCCGGTACTATACAATACTTATAAGATAATTTTTTGATTTCTTCCATGATTTTAAAGTTATTAAAACTGTAACTATGTACGAAGTAACTGAAAAGTTCACAGTAAAGACCCACTGGACGTGTCAATCGTGTGATGTGACGTTACGCAAAGCGCGCGTAAAATGACGGCGTTTCAAATGCTCAAATTTTTTCCATGTTTTAAATTAAATTTTAAAAAATATCTAGAGTATTTTGAAACCTATTTATATTTTTTTTCTACGTTATAAAGTAGTAAACTATTAATTTAAGACAAAAAAAAACAACATGAATATCTCCCATTATTGAACTTATACATCGGAATAACACATGGAATAGAATGTTTTTAAACAATTTGTATTATATGACTGAGCGACTTTAGCGGGCGATGCCGCGTTGCCGTCACAAGTTATTAATATTTTACATTCATAAAAAATATATATATTTGCAGAAGTATAATCGATAATAAAAAAAAAATTGTATAAGTATAATAATTAATTTAGACACCCGTAGCGCAAAGGCACAAGCGTGAGACTGTCAACGAGATATATTGTGGATTCTATCCTCACTCGGGGAAATGTAAATGTTTAATATTTTCATTTGTTAGCTCAAGAAAAGTGCAGCGATCAGTTTCGCCAACTGTTTATGCCTTAAATTCGGCAAAAACCGGGAGACGGCACAGAGTGTTTTGGAACACCAGGTTCACAAATTCCCTCTGCCTACCCTGCCCATGTGTGGGACACAGCGTAAAGCTGAAAATAAAATAAAAAAATCATTAATTATTTATTTTTTCAATATTATTTTTTTTCTATAATAAATATATATTTTTAAATAGAATTGGAAGATCTAACGCTAGAAGAAGGTTCAGAAGCGAGCGCCATGCCCTCCAGTATCCTGCAGCAACAAACGCAACAACTTAAAAGTCTTCTAATGAGGTCACAGGTTTGTATTCATATTGAAAGTATTATTTATTGAGATTATGTCTACACTGCCATGTGCGGGATACAGCGTGAAGCTGAAAAAAAGGGAAAAAAAATGAAATAATTTTTCGCATCGTTATGCATAAACTTTTGCAGCTTTTGATCAATAATTGAGTGATTGTGGAAATTAAAAACTTGGTAGTAATTAGATAATATATATATATCTTAGGAAGTGTATTTATTTTAGATTTTTTTTTAACTTCATGCTTTTTCCCGTATATGGTAGTATAGTCAGAGAGATCTTGGCCTAGTGTTAAGACATTCCGTTTCTATTGAAACACATCTGTACCCCACTTTCCATTGAATTATTATAGATATTACACAATACATTGCTCTTTTGAAATTTGTCGGAAAGTGGAGAATGGAAGTGTCTCGATGGGATCAGATTGTTACAAATATTAGGTTCCCAAGTTCCTTTTTTCTACCCTACCATGAGCGGGATATAGTGTGAAGCTGAAATAACGATTGTTGAATGTTTTTATTATTTCAGACTCAGCCAGGCAGTTTGATCGGTCAACGTCCAGAATCACCTTCAACGTTGCCACAGTTAAATCTTATGACACCAGATGCGTTCAGGTACGCCATTCATGGAACTAAGATAATCTAGTTATAATTTCTTCTTGGAACCTCTTCTTTCTTGGAAAAGTAATGTGAGGGCAGTCGTGTCAGTGGTGCAGGGATACTGTAAGTGCGACAGGTCGTGGTTTCAATTGCTACTCGGATAAATTAAATGTTTCTTTTTTTTTTTGCGTGTCATTGAATTCCGTCAGTCAATACGATTAAGATTCGTCGATTATGTAGAAAGTGAGGAACGGAAGTATCTATATGGGAACCGAGTCTCTTTAGGGCGATGGGTTCTCAGGTTCCCTATATCTTGTCTATTTGGCTAAAAGCTAAAATAAATATAATCTTGAATAGCTTTGTTGGTCAGAGCGCTTGGACGGATTCCAAGAGGCGCAGGTTCAAATCCTGCTTTGTTCAAATTTTTATATGTTTTTAAATTTAGTATATTTCTTTCCTAACTGTGGAATATCAGTTTAAATATAGTAAAAATAAATAATTTCTATTTAATTGGGTAGAAATTGCTCCATTTTGTACCTTTAACATTAAATTCACTCAAGAAAATCCTGAAGCTAATAAATAATATTAAACATTGCCAAGCCTTTCGAGCCGTGCTTTGTTACAATTCTTATTAAAAAATCGTAGGGATTTAAGTAAATTTATAAATTATATATAATACTAGAGCCCCGCCCGCGGCTTCGCCCTCTTGAATTACATTATTTTATTAACCTTTATTTTCAATTATTTTTTAGTTCTCTTTTAAGACAATCTTTATCACTTTTACGACAATCTTAGAAAGAAAATATCAGCCGATTGAATAAAAAAAAATTGTAGCAATTTTGTGTTTTTTTTTATCTATGGATCGAATATAATAAAACAAACACTAAATGTTGAATGAAGTTTTTCCAAAACACACACATTTTAAAAAATACTATTTTGGTTCCCATAACGTCCCCTGTAAGAATATTTTTGTGTTTTTATTAATGACTAACGATACGCTCGCTTTAATATTCGTAGTCCGGTCAATCTAGACCTAAAAATGAGAGCTAAGGTCCATAGATTCCCATCAAGCTAAAAATCAATAAGGTTGTTAAAAACGGTAACGATTGCAATTTGTACAACTTTTTGTTCGTTTCATCTCAAAAACGGAGGCTCGTATACAATTAAATATACAATTTTTATCTGAGTTATTTTTATGATAAAACTTACCGTTTCGCTGAAAATCGTGAAAAATCATTTTTTTTGACCTTCGACCTTGAATAAAACTTTTTCCATACAAGGGAAAGATAATTTAACTTTAATTTTTTTTTTTTTATCATATTTTTAACAATCTTACTGATTTTCAGCTTGATGGGAATTTATGTAGCTTCGAATGTTTAAATTGACCGGACTATAGTATTCTATTTACTAATCTCAATTTCTTTGTTGTAATAAAATTATTACTAAGATAATATTTATACATTGATTTCGCCTAAATAAAAAAAAATACAAATTTTATAGAATTAAATATTGTGTATTGGCGTAACTTTTTATTTGTCAACCAATTTAAATGAAACAAACACTAAATGTTGAACGGAAGCTGCCAAAATATAATAGTGAAAACTTCATTTAGATCTGAGTGGTTGTTTATGAGATTAGCGCGTACAAAGGCATAGACAAACAGACATAAATTAAAAAAAAATCCTTATGTTGGCTCCTATTACATAAATAAACGATTATTTTAATTATATCTTTCATGTATAGACTATGATCTGTTATCACATCACTGTCTGTCACATTTGTTCTAGTATAGATTTGTGTTTTTTTTTTTTTTGCAGTTCCCCCGGCAAGAGGGAAGACGACGATCCACCGCTGTCAGCCACACCGGAAATTACCAACAAGCCCAGAATGTCCACTGGAGGTACAATAACATATTATTTTTTCATGAAACGGAACGGGGTCTCTTAACACCAGGTTCCCAAGTTCCCTATTTCTACCCTGCCATGTGCGGGATTCAGTGTGAAGAGAAAAAAAACGACCCGCTCACTGTTTTGCCAATATATATATACAAAACCAAAGGTTCAGGCAGTTCAATAAAATAATTTTATTGAACAAAGTATCTTTGTTTTTTTTTTTTAATTTTTATCCAACTAAAATAAAACAAACACTAAATTCACAAATAAACACTTTAAAAAATGTATTTCTTTAATTACATTTATTGATTATATCTTAAAAACTTGTATATTCTTTTAAATGTAAATTTTTATGTCAATAAATGATTATTGCCATTATTATCATTGCCAGGCATAACAGAAGATCAAGTGGTGCAGGTGGAAGGTAAAACCTCTGGTGGATCCAGCCCGAGCCGCGAGGTCCAGCAGATTATGTCCCACAACGATCGCCCCTTCTACAATGACATGGTGAGAATATATAGAATTAAGTAAAATCGACATTTTTATGTTTTTTCTTTTTTTTCCGTGCACGTGACAGGATTAGGCAGGCTTGGGAAGGTTGTGTTAAGACACTACTTTCCGTTCTCCACTTTCTGCCAAATTTTAGGCATTGCGAGTGTATATAAAATATTCCATTTCCTTGAGTGAGAATCGAATCCACAACCTGTCGCGTTTACATTTTTTTTTATATATATATATATATATATATATATATATATATATATATATATATATATATATATATATATATATATATATATATATATATAATAGTAATTTAATTTGTGGTCACTTGCAACACAAAACCTCAGAAGACTATCAAAGTAGTGCTTTGTTTTTTTCTTGGGAACCTAATGTTATATATTAAATTTAGGTTCCCAGATATTCTCCGAGGAATGTCACTCCGTTCCCATTTTGGTACCCACTTCCCTACTCGCACTTGATCGGTTTTTTATACATTTTTATAATATTAGTATATGATGTACACAGGAAGAGGAGGAGGAGGAGGAGGTGAAGCAAGTGACGCCACCAGGAGAGCAGGCGGCGGGCGGAGGTGCGAGCGAGCCGCTGTTCGCACCCGAGCTGTACACTTCGCCTGACAAGCCTAAACTTACGCATTCTAGTATGATTGCCGTTTTATTTTTAAAAAATTAAATAAATATTTTAAAATGATATATAGAGAATTAATAAAAAAGACAAGTAATGTTGAGGCCTGTCGTGGCGCAGCGGCAGAAGTGTATGACTGTAACCAACAGGTTCTGGATTCGATCCCCCGTCGAGGAAATGAAATATTTAATATTTTCAATTTTAATTTTTAATATTTCATTTCTTTGCTCTGGTAATAATGCATGCAAAGCGCGGCGTTGAGTTCCGCCATTCAACAAGCAATGTCTCAAATTCGCCTGAAAGTGGGGAATGGAAGTGGAACGGAGTGTCTAAACACTAGGTTCCCAGGTTCCCCTTTGCCTACCCTGCTTCGTGCGACATACAGCTGAAGCTAAAAAAAAGCAAGTAATGTAATTGAAAAAATATAGAAGCACAATGGATACGCTTTTACAAAAGGTTCCTAGATAACGTCTGAAAATGTTCAATAAACAATTTTAGAAAGTTGGGAAGTGATGTATGTGTGTTAACGGATATAACACGCCTTGGGAGTGAAATCTTCAGTTCGTTACAAAGATATTATTTCTTTATTTTATAAATAAGCACAAATATATGAATATTTGATTTAATTAACCCAATTAGCTTCATGTTGCAGTTATTTTTATAAGGTAAATTATTTTATGTCGAAAAATTAAGCACATTTTAAAACAATTTATTCTTGATAAAATTTATTATCTATTTTAATTAAAACTCCTAACAATAATCTAAATTTGCAGACAGCGAAACATCATGGCCGCAAATATCGCTCGCTCAAATAACTGAAGCGAACCAGCGCAAAGCGTCCAGCGAGAAGTCGAGCACGCAGTCGCTCAGCGCTCCGCTTTCCACCAACATAAGCGCTCCGCTTAACGCCCCGTTAAACACTTCGCTTAACGCTCAATTAAGCACTTCGCTCAATGCCCCCTTGAACTCCTCGTTAAACTCTCAATTGGGCACTCCCCACAACGCTCAATTAAGCACGTCGCTTACGACCCAGTTAAGCGGTTCGCTTGCGACGTCGCTTGGTGCGTCGATACCTCCCGCGGCTACCACCTCCCTTCCTACTCCACCGCCTGCTCCTGAGCGCGTTACTGAGCGAATTGAGCGGATTGAGCGAATTGTGGTTGATGAAGCTACCAAAACTAAATTAGAATCTTTGGAACAGAAATTGGATAAATTAACTGGTACGTCATTTAATTATTTATGTCAATAAAATGATAATTACCTAATATATATTTTTAATAACTCTTTTAATATCTTATGGAAGAACATCATTATACTGAACTAGCGACCCGCCCGCGGCTTTGCTCGATTGAAATACACAATTTTATTTACTAATTTCAGTTACTTTCTTGTTCTAATAAAATTATCACTTTTAAGACAATATCTATATTTTTATATTCAGAAGTGGAATTTTATTAAAAAATACGAACTACAATACGAATGAAATCAGTCGTCTAATTACAATTTAAATAAAAGAGAATCGACATAATTTATCAATAAACAAATACTGTAAACCTCAACAATTAAATTAACAAAATAACCAACACAAATGGCTTAAGTGACCCTAATAATGACTAACACTAATTCTCACAATACGTCCGTACACTTCGAGAGCCAACGAGCAAAGAGAGACAGTTCCTTTCGATTGCACCCTTTTTATAAGCTATCGGGAAATAGTAGATGACGGTAGTTGGAAACTTCTTATGTACATGACGCTGTTTGGAAATACCTTACAATATATTAAATAGTAAAGTTTCAATGAAATGAATATAAAAATTCTAACAATATTTTCGAACTTAATGTTTTAAATTGACTTAACTTTTTAATTTATGAACCTTTAAACTTTTTAATTTATGATTTAAATAAAACAAATATTTAATGTTGACGGAAGGTTGCCAACAGCATTTAAATCTGGTTAGCTGTTTCTAAGATAAGCGTGAGCAAACGCACAGACAAACAGACAAAGAAAAATACTATTTTGGTATATATAATTTAGGTTTTTTAATATATCTTTCATGTACGGCTGTCCGTATAGTAGTCCGTCCAAAATAGTATTTTTCTATTTAAGTTAAGTTAAGATAAGTTACTGATTTGTATTAAGTATAGACGTAAAAAATTAGAGAGATTTTGGCGTTGTCATAAGTTTATTCAATGTTTTATTTGGTTTTTATTAATAGGAATGCGTATATGTGTGTGTGTGTATGTATAAAAAATAAAAAATAGTAAATACATTGATCTATATATATATATGTATATATAAATTTGGCAGAAATAATAACGAGCCAGTCCCGCGAGCTGCGCGCGCTGCGCTCGGAGGCGGCGGCGCCGCGCGCGCAGCTGGAGGAGGCGCTGCACGCGCACGCGCAGCGCGCCGCCGCCGCCGTGGACGGCGCGCTGGCCGCCGGGTACCTACTACTTGAATTACTTACTATCTACGGTTACTTTTACAATAAAACTACAGGAGAATACGTGGCGTCATTTTATTATTTATTAACTATGGATACACGAGCAAGACTCTTATAGGATAGCCTCAGCGAGCGCTCAATGTACTGCTGCCACGACTGTATTTTTGTTTTATGATTATTGTACATTAAAATTACACCATTTTTTATATTTTTTATACATTAAACTTATACATAAGAATATTTTAAAATATCATAATAAAAGCAATATTAAAAAAAATTGAATACAATTGTCATCTTTACATCATTATTTTTTTGAATACATTTTAATAGAAAATCTATAAAATTTTAACGTAAGGAAACTTTTACGCGTGCTTGTATAGTAGGTAATCGTCATTTTTTTTCTCAGTGTGGTATAACACGAAATATACTAAATTTAAAAACATTAAAGTTTAAACGAAGCAGGATTTCAACCCGCACCTCTTGAAAACCGTCCAAGCGCTCTGACTAACTAAGCCATTCGTTCTCACCATGCTACGTCAAATTCTTATTTGCTTTGTTACAACTTATTTATTTCCTATAAGACGCGGGTTCAAATCACGCTACATTTTTTTGCATTTTAACACCAAAAAACATTCCCCACATAAATGAATTAATTTACAAATGTCCAGGTGGGAGCGCATCTCCCGGCTGGGCGAGGCGGCGTCGGCGGCGGCGGCGGCGGCGGCGGGCGCGGGCGCGGCGCGCGCGCTGGAGCCGCTGGCGCACGCGCTGCAGCACGAGCTGGCCGCCAAGCTGTCCGCCACCGACAAGCTGCTGCACGACAACATCGAGAAGCTGGCCACCAGCAAGGTGAGTGGGACGCGGTGGAGGGGGTGGACCAATTGAACCCCCAGGCGTTCACAGTCGTACGATTATGACCCTGCGTCACGACGGGTATTTAAGGTTTAGTATATCATTACAGCAACTTTGTGTAATATCTGCATAAACAAATTAATATGAAACAAAAATATTGGCGAAAATTCTGTCGCGACGCGTTTTGCCTCGTTACCAAGACGAGGAAATCTATAGTGACGTTTTTTTTTTCAATTTTTTTTAGCTGCACGCTGTATCCCGCACAAGGCAGGGTAGGCAGAGGGAACCCGGGAACCTAGTGTTAAGACACTCCGCTCCACTTCCGTTCCCCACTTTCCGGCGAATTTGAGGCATTGCGTGTTGAGCGACGGAAATCAACGCCGCGCTTTGCCTTATTACCAGAGCGAAGAAATGAAACATTAAATATTTAAATTGAAAATATTAAATATTTCATGCGAGCGGCCTCTAAAACGTTAGAAATAAATAAAATTACTAATACATGTACATTTCAGACGGTAATGGAGCGCCTCAGCACGTCGATAGCGACGTCCCTCACGGAGATGGTGCGCGAGTCGTTCCGCGCGGCGCTGTTCGAGAGCGTGGTGCCGGTCATGGAGAAGGCGCACGCGCAGATATTCCGCCAGATAAACCACGCCTTCCAGACCGGCACTAAGGAGTGTACGTGTTTTTATTTAAATATTTTACTTGAAACCAACAACCAATCGAGGATAGAAAATATTGGATATTTTTAATTTTTTTTCGCTCTGGTATGGTAAAGTGCTGTTGAGTCGTGCCACTTCAATGTGTCGTTAAAATTGTTAATGGAAACAAATTGTCTTAAAACGAGATTCCTAAGTACCTTTTCCTACTCTGCTTTGAACAGGATATATAAATATTAAAGCTAAACAAAAGATCGGAGGATATGTAGTGTTAAAACACTTCATTTTTTACCTTCTTATAAATTAACTTTCAATATTTCATCGTCATCATCGTTATCAGCCTATGACGGTCCACTGCTGAACATAGGCCTCCCTTAGAGCGCGCCACGTTATTCGGTCCTCTGCTTTCCTCATCCAGTCATAGCTTGTTGAATGTAACTTACGATTTAATGGAAAGGAAACTGTTTTAAAACAATTTAATTTGTTACTTAATGAAGTTATCACAGGCCGACTCGTTGATAGCTTCTTCTATAAAAAAAATGAGCCGTCATGGGACGCCTGGCAGATGTGAAACATCGTGTATGTACAAGCAATATGCATAAAAGATAATATTATTACAGGAATTAAATAAAGCCTAATGAGAAAATAAAGAATTA
>DWMZ01002437.1:0-14128 GCA_018249855.1 Eueides tales michaeli | reverse complement strand
ATATATATATATATATATATATATATATATATATATATATATATATATATATATATATATATATATATATATATATATATATATATATATTTATTATAATTTTATAGTGGGACTATGTTTGTCGCTGCTTTATTATACTGATGTGATGTTTTTTTTTGGGTTATTTCCACATTTACGAAATGAAAGTGAAACTCAAACATTTGGTGTTTGTGAGAAATTCCAGAAAATTCTTAGAATAGCTTTTTTATGGTCAGTTGTAGAAGGAATATTTTTAGATGTTTTTAATTTGGCCACGATTATACTCAGGTCATGGATGCTCTTTTCAAATTTTAAGCTGCGAACGACATAATTATACTTTGTATTCTATTACTATTTAAATATAGTTTTATTTCTCAGTAATTTATAAAATTTCTCCATTTTTGTAAGAAATATTGAGAATGTCTACGCTGTTTGTTTTCTTAAAATACATATGTCACATACATATGTAGATAATTTAATATTTTGATCGTTCTATTTACCTCTTTTACATTATGCAATGTTAACATTCTATTGTATAATAAAATTTTCCCTCCTCTTAGTGATATCCTACTTTAGTAATATAAGTGTGAAAAATTGACAAATTAGATGTTTGTACGAAAAAAACATAACATACAGAAATATCAAAACAAATTGTTCCACTTTTAAGCAAAAACTACTGAACGGATTTAGATAAAACTTAACGGTTATATATTTAATAGTTCAGAATAACACATAGTGTACGATTTGTGTATTCATTTTGTAAAATTTGGCATAAATATATATATATATATATATATATATATATATATATATATATATATATATATATATATATATATATATATATATATATATATATATATATATATATATATATGTATATATAATTAGTACAACCATAAAGTGCGCCCCGCACACGATTTCGCCCGGTTACATTTTATTATTAAAGCCAAATTCTACGAAATATCTTCCTACATACTACATTTACTATAGGTATTATTATTTTGTTATTATTTCTCACTTTTAAAGTAAATTGATAAAGATACGATAAGTGAACACCGAGTCACAGCTGCCATGTTTCATATACGTAAATAGGAAAAGGGTACGAGTCATATTGTAACCGTCTTAGTTTTATAATAATATTAATTGTAATTAATTTCAAAATTACTTGAAAATGCTAATTTTGTCGGTGTATTTTATTCAAAATAACAGCTAAAATGTATTTAGTATATTATGTATGTGATCTTTTTTTCTCTATCCCGCTCATAGTAGAGTAGACAGAGGAAACCATTAAGTCACATTTTGACGGAACTCAACGCCGTGCTATGCCGCCGCTATAAAGCAAGGAAATGATAATATTAAATGTTTCATTACCTGAAATGGGAATCGAACCCACAACAACCTGTCGCGTTCACAGTCGCACTGTCCTTATATTTATTTAAGTTTAATATTATTCAAATGTCTCTCAAATTATGAGAATAGGCTGTGCTTTCAAGAACTTAGTTTGATGAGAAAATAATACTTTATTACTATAATAAATATAGTGTAGAAGTAAATATCATATATATATATATATATATATATATATATATATATATATATATATATATATATATATATATATATATATATATATATATATATATATATATATATATATATATATATAAGCACTATTTAAAGATTTAATCTCGATGGCGGCTTTTGTTTCTGATTACAATGTAAACCGTAAGTCCATAATTATGCAATATATTCACCTTGCCTTATTTTTACTCAAGGAAATAGATTGTCAAAACGAAGCTCTGGCGAGGCGTTGAGTTCCGCGACTCGGTTTGCCGGCTTTAGAAAGTTACGTATGGCGTAACTCAACGCCACGCTTTGTCTCGCCTAAGCGTCCCCAATTGAAAATAATGCATTACTTAGCAGGGTTCGAACCTCCGGCAGTATTTTTTTTTTCTAATATATTATTTAATTTTTATCCAATATGATAATGATTAGTTTAATAATGTACTTATATCCATGTTGTTATTTATTTGAGTCTCTGTTAGATTCAAACAACTTATAGACAATACTCGAATAAAATATTTAAATACAATTATTCACTTTATGTATATAATAATTTATTCATTAATATTATATTTTTCTTGTCGCATGTTTTTAATTAAATTTATGTCTCTTTTGAAAATATTCAAAAACTTTTTGATTTTTTTTTTTTTAATATGTTAAATATTTTTCAGTCTATGTTTAATAATATAGTCTATGGTCGATTTTTGTAAAGAAAATTGTTATTTTTGTATGAAATGTCTAGACTAGTCGATAGTCGATGGAGTCGGGGTATTTTTAAAAATGTTTATTATTATTAATCATAATAATAATATTGTACTAGAAGTCAACACGTTTTTTTTTGTCACGCGTAAATTGAACCTGGATCCTTTCGTTTTTTAAGTGAAAAGCTAAGTCTAGAAACCTAGGAATTGAGCCTCTAGTGTTTATGTATGACGCTATAGACCTACCTTATTAGATGTCGATACGTTTTTTTATCTGTATATTCATTTAGTGTAAATATTTAATAAATAGATTTTCACCTGTTTTATTGTTTTTTATTTTGCCTTTGTTATGTTTTTGTATATTTAATTATATATGAAAATATATTGACGATAATTTCATTTTTTTATATTTTGATTTGTATTAAGTCAATATATAGGTAATTATTTTATTTCTTTCATTTCAACAAAATATTGTTTATATATTCCAGTTATTACAAAAAAGAATGTGGCTTTTAATTGTCATATTAAGATTTTAGTATCCTTATGGTATATTACAGACAATTTCTGACTTTTTTACTGGCTCAATTTTTAAAACATATATATTTGGTCATAGTCCAAACTGTTTCCTTAGTTTAGTAGACTTTATGGGGTGTAGCATAGTTACGGTTAGGGTAAAATTCTAAATTACTTTAAAATTCGTAAGAAAACACATACAAAAACAAAACAACGTTTATTACACATTTTATATGAAACAAATTTAACCGGATTAATTGCGTAATATTGTTTTCTATACATATACGATTATATGAATAATCTCTTAAATTTGTTTCATTTAAAACAATATTTTCACCCCATCAGTCTCTGCCCAAGCCGTGTGTCTCCTTTGGCGGGTCAATACGTATGACAGAGGAGGCCAGCGTGAAGTACCCCACGTAGTGCACCTCTTGGGGAGTGGTGTCGTAGTGGTAGTGCCCTCCGTCTCCGTGCGCGCTGTAGCCGTGGAAATGTTGGATGCGGAGGTCGAGGTCCTGGAAATAGAATATAAATTCAAAGTTTTCTTAATTCAAATAGACTTTTGCAAGCGCTTTTGAATCGTCGAGTGAACACAAAATTACAAAGAGACTCTCTTTGTAATTTTGTGCCAACAACAAACTCAACAGTTGCTCTTGTATATTGAGGATAGGCAATACTCATATTTTAACGTAGAATGATAGGTTTAAACGGCGCTCTTGTCTTAGGATGTGGAAAACTTATTTTAGCATCAATTTATCGTATATATCTGTAACGGAAACTTTCAACGTGATATGGACCGACTTTAAAACTTTTTACATATGAAGGACCAATGACAATAAACTAAATAGAAAAAAAAATTACAAATAAACTATTGTTTTATAAAACATACTTTTGTGATAAAATTTGTGAGTGAAATGATAATAGACTTAAAAGAAAAAATAAATTATATTTGCAAAAAACAACACGATTTTGTGGTAAAACTAATCTAAAAGTCAGTAAAATAATTGTTGTGTATTATCTTAAAAACAGTGCCTACATTATTTCAAATGCTTATTTTATTGTTAATCCCAATTTCATTGTTAGTCAGTATAGCACTTACCAAGTCCCCAGTAACCAGAGTGCCGAGGTGCACGATGGGGGCTCTCATCTCGAAGAAGTGCAGCCAGGCGTCCACGTCGCGGTCGCTGCAGAGCGCGCGGCGCGAGAAATCCGGCATCACGTGGTGCTTCACTTTACCTTCTTTCAAAAGGAACGCGCCGCCGAGACCTGGAGTGTACGATATTTATTTGTTACAAGCGACCCGCTCGCCGAAATAATTCACTGATCTACATTACACCTCTACTAAAACAATGTCTTTTCAAAAACACAACGAATATCTATATACAATTGGCTTGGCAAGTGAAAGTGTACTGGGGCCTAAATTGTAAATTCAGAAGAACCATCTATATGGCTGATGTGGAAACTATTATGATGTCCTCAGCAAGTGCCTGGTGTTAAATAGTCAACGGACGTGCATTGTTCCCTTTCTATGAGGGATACCAAGATTAAATCAGTTCCCAAAGATCTTAAGCACATTCTTCACCTCATTACCCAGGAGGAGAAAGAATCTCTGATCAGCCAGGGATGAGATTTTCATATCTGGCTTGTTCAGGATTCGACCAGCGCGGCTGTTGTGGTTGTAAACACCAAATCGACAAAGTTACAGCTACATGATTGCGTTTCGCAAGCTGAAGCTACTACAGCGAAAGCAAAGACCATGGCAGCCAAAATGTTAATTCGGAACGCGACAGGGGCTACGACAAAACGCATCTAACAACAAAGCGGTCATCTCTTCCACAATAACGGTAATGCATCTATTCTAGTATAAAATTCCTCACCTAAGTTATTAATAATTGATTTAATTCTATATTATTTAATACTATATTAGCAATGTTCATTTGCTAAGTTGCTGTGTACTTCTAATAGTTCTTTAGTTTAGATGCACCTTATAAGAAGAACTCGCTTAGTATAGACCATAGTCTCAAGTAGAAATTTATAACATAATAATGTGAAGATAAAAATAATATTTTCTCATAATAGTAGAATAGGTATTAGTTGCGTATATAAACAAAATTGTAATTAACACATATGAAAAAAAAATATGATGAAATAGTGTACGAACCAAATGTCTGAAGAGTAATAGACATAGATAAAAAAGCGGAAAACATATATAATTCAATTACCAATAACTTTATCTCCATAATGCTCTTTAAGGGTCTCTCTGATGGCGGTTATGAAATTAGACTCGCCGATTCTCTCCTTCGCCACTACTTTGATAACCTGAACAAAGATAAAAAATTATAAAAAAGCAAAATTGTATAAAACAGAGAATTCAATTATAAATAAGTATCTAGACACTATTACACTGCAAATTATTAATATTTTTTGGGAACGATAGGTCATTGCATAATCTCACTCAATATTGCTTATAACTCCGGATATCCCAAAAACAGACAACAAATCTTTTTTTAATAATTTGGACGCATATTCCAATATTTTTAATTCAATATAAGAGTGTTATATACAAAATTAAAAACGTATAAAAATTTGAACGAAGCAGAATTTGAACCCGTGCCTCTTGGAATCCGTCCAAGCGCTCGGACCACTGAGCCTTTCGTTCTCACCGAGCTCCGTCGAAATTTTTATACGCTTGTTACAACTTATTTAATTACTTATTTCAGTAATTAAGGCAAAGTGCGGCGTTGAGTTCCGCCACTCAACAGCGTGAAGCAAAAAAAAATAATAAGTAATTAAATAAGTTGTAACAAAAGAGAGGCGCGGGTTCAAATCCTGCTTCGTTCATTTTTTTATACGTTTTTAAATTTAGTATTTTTCTTTCCTAAGTGTGGAATAACACTTTAAAAATAGTAAAAAGAGTGTTATATATTAACGAAATCATCAGATACCTACTTAGAAAGTTAACTAAAGTATAGTTGCACATATAATATTTGTTACCTACCTTGCCCGGCTTCCCCTCGGACAGCAAGTAGTTCCCGAGCAGCGCGGTCCTGGTCTCGTTGTTGGGCAGCGTCTGCTGCAGGTACCCGCTGCTGCCCTTGGCCGCGCCGGGCGGAGACACCGACACTATACGCGTGCCTTGAGACACCACGCCTTTGTCGAGGAACAGGTTTATTATGCCCTAAAATTACACGTTATTATTGATTATTTCCTGTTAATAGAGATAGAAGAAGCTTACGTTTATTGGTTAGTACTAATTTTATTATTTTAATACTATTTTTGAAATAAGGATTAATCTGAAGTAAAATCACCTTAAATGTTTTCGTATTTCGTACAGCAAATTGAAATAATATACATTACTTATACGGTATATTGCGGGTGCAAATCACACCCAGACATTATGTACAATTTGTATTTTTCAAAAAATGTTTCCATATTTATGGAAATAATGGTATATCCTACTAAAAAAATATATTAAAGCAGAACGCAAAGTAACTTTCAAGATCTTACTTTGACTTAAATGTGGCCATACCTCACAGTTAACCCCAATATACGGCCAGGGCCCCGCTCCAGCGCCTGCCAGTAAGGCGGGCTGCCTGCCCAGGTGCTTCAACAATGCCTCTAGGTCGTACACCTTGTCCCTTTGCACAAGTGGCACAAGGTAGGGAGGACCTCCCAATTCTATCAGCTTAGCGTCTCCTAAGAGGCCTGGTGGAAAAATGTTACAATTTAAAACATAGTTCCACTCAGTTTCTTCATCTCAGGTCTGATTTAGCAGTTTTAGTGAAACGGTGATGATAAATTGTTCGATTTTCAAAAAGAGAAGCAACGTCTTATTTTAAATAAAAGCTTTAAATTTGATTAGGATTAGAAGAATTGTTAATCTGATGAAAAAAAAATCTTTTATAATATATAAATATGATTGTTCAATGCCTAAGAGAAAGGCAGACAGAATTTAATATCCAAAAAAGGAGCTAAAATAATTGTTCCATCCAATTTGAAGCATTGAGTGTTGAGTGGCGAACTCAACGTTAGCAGAACGATAAAATAAAAATATTAAAAATTTCATTTTAAAATATTTTTTATTTCACTTCTTCGAGTGAGAATCGAACCCAAAATTTGTCACTTACGTGTACAGTACACGCTTATGCCCCTACACCACAACAGACATCAAAAAGCTAAAAATATATTATACTAAAAGAAATCTGAATTTTTGAATCCACAACAATTAAATATTGCATATTACACAATAACTTTTCAAAAGGGGTAAAATATAATATATGTATATAATTTTTTTTTTCAATATAAATTCGGCTCATTCAAACAACAGCGTCAAGTGCTGATAGCACCTTATCACGTTATCACAAACTAAACAATAACTAACTACTGTTTAGTTGTCATATCAATATTGATTGAGAGATTTATTCTCGAGTGTTACTTACTTATGCAGATTATATTTTATAATAAATAATGTTAATAATAACTAGTACATTTTTTTATTTAATATGTTTTTTTTTATTTTTATCTGAGGCCTGTCGTGGCGCAGCGGCACAAGCGTGTGACTGTAACCGGCAGGTTCTGGGTTCGATCAATACTCAAGGAAATAAAATATTTAATATTTACAATTTAAATATCGCTCCGACACTCAACACGCAATGCCTCAAATTCGGCGGAAAGTGGAGAACGGAAGTGGAACAGAGTGTCTTAACACTAGGTTTCCTGGTTCCCCCTGCCTACCCTGCCTCGTGCAGGATACAGGGTGAAGCTAAAAAAAAGAAATATCTGGGGAGCGAGACGTAAGTATACCTTACGTATGTATTTGAAGGGTACAGGAACACAAGCGAAACATTTTTTAAACAAATTTCTATAAAATTAAGACACAATGAGTTTTCTTACTTAATTATAATTCATATATGATACACTTAGTGATGTAACGAATATCATGTATTGAATATTTGCGAATGTAAATGAACATGAACAACACCTATATATTATATATTTTTTATCTACAGATGATTGCATGAAAAAAGAAATAGAACGAAGAATAACAAATTCTTAGAAATGGTTTTGGTCTCTTAGCGACATATTGAAAGATAAAGTTACACTAATGAAAAAAACAGACATGTGCGATAATAGAACTCCAAGAAAAGTAATTTAAAAAAAGTGTCAAAATACAATGGAGCGAAGTATTCTGGATATAAAAAAGGAGATAGGAGAAAAATTACATGAAATTAAAAAGAAAACAAATTTTGTAAATGCACACTCAGCCTACAGACATCTTAAATGGCGCTGGGCGTGATACTATTTGTTAAGGAAAAGCAAAGAAAAATGAACTAAGTTTACTACTAGAGAGTGGTACCCAAGAAATAACAAAAGAAATAAAGCCAGACAACCGACATGAAAGACAAATGACATAAAACAATTAGCTGATCCAGTATGGATCCGTTTAGCAAACAACAGCAATACTTAAAACTCTTTAGAGGAGGGTTATACTGACACAAACTGTTTCACACAAACAATGAAAGAAGAATGTTACGCATTAATGTATTTTTAATTGTAATGAAAGAAATTGCTATTATTTATTGGTATTATTTATTGCCGTTCTAGCGAGCTAGATCGAAATTCTTAAAACGATTCTTACAAGTCCTTTGTGTTGTTAGCATCTCAAAATTATATTCTCAACTTAAGAAAGAAAGATACTTTTTAGAAAACGTATAAAACATTTTAATATAGCGAGCCAACTAAGTCATTTCTCATCAAGCTATATCAAAATTGTTATACGCTTGCCATATTTATTTTGTTAATATCTCTGTAGACAGATTTTTATATAGGTATAGGTTAGTTGGTTGGCGGAGCGCTTGAACGTCTTCCAAGAGGCATGGATTGTTTCTAGAACTACTATCTTACGCAGCTTTTTGTGAATGCGAATGCGAAGATACAAAACAATCCGATATTCGGGAATGCGAACATTATTACTTACCAGGAGCCGTGAGGTAGAACGGTGGCTGCGTCAAGTCTGGACTGTCCTCGACAGCTACCTCTACGTGTTTAAATGTGGCTGGTAGACCGCGCGAGAGCACTGCGAATTGAAAATGTAATCACATTTAATAAAAATATATAGTAGATGTAGAATCGTAATTACTTAGAACTTAATTAGAAACTTTAAGCTTTAATTTCGAGTTATCAAAAATAAAATTGAACCCAAATTATTACATTTCTTTAAATATTGATGATATGTACTAAGATCTAAGATATTATGAAAATATCACGATTTCCCTCAAACGAAAATATTTGAATTATTATTATTAGAAGAAGAAGAGCGCGTTTTTTTCTTTATTTTTTGTTAAACTTTCCATCGTGAACAGATTTAAAACAAGTTTATCTAAATAAATTTTAAAATTAAACACCTTAACGCAGATAGGTTATTTTTTTATTTCTAAAGATATAAATATTTACTATTCAAGCATATATGTTTATAAAAAATGTAAAATAAAATTGATAGTGGTGCCTGTTTCTTACATAACGAGTTACACAAATACATGATAAGTATATTAGTATTTTTAACATATTTAAAGTTATATTTCACACTTAGGAATGTAAAAAAAATTTCTAATAGAGAAAATGTATGAGTATTTTTACCTATAATTAAATTTTTGTTGCATAACATAATCAAAATAAAACAATTAGAGCTACATCTTACCATCCACTACTTCGTCTAAAGGCGGTGTAAATAACGCCTTTTCCTTAATATCGACACTCGCATAATCTACGGAGGCCATGCTGTAAAAAAAAGAACTATTTATATAAAAAATAATATGTTATTTATATTATAATAGTTAGGGCCGGACAAGCAGACATCACAGCAGCATTGACATTAGCAGTACTCACTCAATGTTTTCATAAATCAAGGCCGCAGATTCCACAGTGTTTACTACGAGACTATTAACAAAAACACAGAATAATACAAGCTTGAAACACGACATTTTTGCTTAGAAAGACTAATTACAACAAATTATCTATTATAAAATGTTAAAACAAAAAAAAAGACAAATTATAGTTCAAAAGTTATCAAATTCTGATAAGCTCATTGTACAATACGTACGTAATATATACTTATGTAGTAAGAATCGTAAACTTCTGATTGAGACTTTAGAGGTCAGCTGTAGATTGTTAGTTCTTGGTCCAGAGCTTGTTTTGCAGGCTCGTTCACCTAAATGCGGTGTGCGTCGGAGTCGTGCGCACGCGCCGAGTGCCGGCGTCGACTGACCTCGCTTCACTTAAATTACTTATTGATTTGTTTACCGCATGTAGATGTAGAGTATTGATGTGGTAAACAGTTAAATACTGTAGGGGAACTGCTACCGTTGCTACCAAATTTTGGTAGGACTGTTTCTTTTATATAAATATAGTAAAAAAATGTGTTTTAATGAAGTAAGTACAGTCAACCCTCCTATAACGTGCTCTAAGAACGCGGTTTCCATATAACGTGGAGCTGAAGTTCCGACAGCCCTCTTACAACGCGGTTTCCGTTGAACAGTTTCCATATAACGGGGTACAAATGTTTGTACTAACTCCGAGTTTCTTATAGCGCGGTTTCCATAAAACGCAGTAGACGGTTCCCATAGAACACGCTACAAATTAGCCTGGTTTGTGCGGTTAAATCCTTGTTTCTTATAGCGCGGTTTCCATAAAACGCGGTACGTACTCACCGCGTTACAGGAGGGTTGACTGTGGTTACATACTTCAGCTGTATAAATGAGTAACATTCGGTATCAGATTTCTACAAAAAACAATACAAAACATAGCTTTAATATCAAGTTACCAAAGCAGAAATAAAACTCAAAATTGTAAAAAGAGTTTATTAATAAGAATTTAATACCTTATTATTGCTTACAATTTTTTATATAAACAAATCAATCAACTCATACACCCAAATTACCATCCACCATAAAGTATACCAAACTAAAACGAAACCTTTGTGTGTAAAATTCACATATTCTTAATAAATTACTTAAAAGGTAAAATAACTTATTAAAGTCTTCTAAAAACTAATGTTTTACAAAAATCTTTAGTTCTTAACTTCTTCCTTTTTTTAAACCAAAAGTTTAAAGTTTTTAAAGTTTTAAAGTTTAAAGTTTATTTTTATTTCGTCATAACAATTATTACAGTACAATAATAAAGTCTTTACGTTGGTATTACAATCCTCAAGAAAAAAAACTATTATAAGTATTACACGAGTATTTACATTATATTGTGTAAGAAGTTTAATATACAATATATTTAATAGTATCTTTGATTTTCGCGATTGTTACACATTTTAAATGAAACAATTTTAAACGGATTAATCGCGTATATTGACTTTTAAACATTTTTGGAAACCCGACGTTTCGAACACATTACAGTACGTGGTCACGGGTAGACTGTCCAAAAATGTTAAACAAACAATATACGCGATTAATCCGGTCAAAATTGTTTCATTAGAATACAATATATTTTTTTATATATATTTTTCTTACGTATACATCGAAAAGTGCATTGTTGTACAGTTGGGACTGTTTTAAACGGCGGTTGCGAGTTCCTGCCAAGTCCACAAAATATTGAAGTTGACTGAAAAAAGGGAATATGGACAGAAATTTCTTATGAAATTATTGTGCACATAAATAATTTATACAATAAATAGTATAAATATATTGTAGAACAATCGTATAGCAAAAACATATTTGGATAACCTAACCAATAACATAAGGACTGTCGTGGCGCAAGGACACAAACGTCCGACTGTAAATGTGGCAGTTGTGGGTTTGATTTCCTCGTTCTGGTACAAAGGCAAAGCACGGCGTTGAGTTCCGCAGCACAAAATGCAATACAATATAATATAATAACAATTGACCAATAGATAATTACATAAGATTTCTTAGTATTTTAATAAAATTGCGTCAACCATTAAATTTTAAATAGATATGGACATACTATATTTAAAAAAATAAATATATTCATATACATATATATAGTTTCACTACACCTCTATAGTGTACAGTTAGCAAAAATATATTTAAAAATTCTTACAAATGATATAAAAGACACTTCAGTAACGTACTACATAGTAGTTTTCTTATTTCTTTTATATTAAAAATATATATGCTAGTTAACAAACGGAACTTTCTATCAATTAAAAACGTTTTTCCAAAATGTTGAAGTTTGTATTTCAAATAAAATCAAAGAAAAAATGTTACGATATATTTTGCTATCCGTACACCTTATAATAACAACACAGCCTTTTTTTAAAAAAATACACTACAGTTTAAATACATATAGACTTATACAATAAGTATATAAAATATTTTGATGTGCGACAAAATATTATCTCTGTAACACTTAAAGAAGAAGAATACTTAAAATTACTAGAACCAAGGCCGTTTTCCGAATTATCGAAACAGTAGAAACGACGTATCAACTGCTAACGTTGGGTCCCATTTAGTGAGCGCGCCAACGTCTGTCAGCTGCATTAATAATTCGGAATAAGCACTAGTCAAGTCACATGTGACGTCATAGACACAAGAACTTTACCGCATCTGTAGTACGCTATGACCGCTGTTTTCATATGAGGCCTGTTGTGGCGCAACGGTTCAGCGTGTGACTGTAAAGGCGACAGGTTGTGAGTTCGATCCCCGCACGAGGAAATGAAATATTTAATATTTTCAATTTAAATATTTAATGTTTCCATTTCTGCGCTGTGGTAACAAGGCAAAACGCGGCGCTGAGTTCCGCCACTCAAAAAGCATTGCCTCAGATTCGGCGGAAATTGGGAGACGGAACGGAGTGTCATAACACCCTTCCCAGTTTCCCTCTGCCTGTGTGCGAGATACAGCGTGAAGCTAAGAGAGAGAGAGAGTATAATGGGGCCTTCATGACACAGGGCCAAAAGCGTACGTTACAGTCGTACACGATAGGTTGTGGATTCAATTCCTACTCGAGGAAATTAAACATTAAATCTTTTTATTTTCCTCACTCTGGTAGCGAGACAAAGAGTGGCGTCGAATTTTTCCACTCAAAATGTCTCAAAGGCAACGAAAGAAACTTATCAGGAACGAAGTGTCCTTAACATTAGGTTGACCAGTTCCCTTTGTTTACACAGCCATGTGCGTGATAGATACAGTGTGTAGCAAAAAACTAAGAGGCCGCGTATGCGTAATATTGTTTGTGATTTTTAAAATATCTCTGAATTTAATTTATTTGGCATGTTATCAATACACAATGAAGTAGAAAGAAAAAATTTTAAACAAACATTATTTTTCTACTTATTTATAATAAAAAACAAAATATTTGCTTCAGTTTCATACAAAGTGTTCAATTGAAAAAATTCAAATAACTAAAACCACAATCAAATACGCCTACCAATATCGATGAATTGAACGTCAATTAAAGTTAAATTAACCTTTCTGAGTAGCACTTGGATATAGTTATTATCATATAGGACAGATTAACAAAGTACACTATAATTTATGCATCACGTGGTCAAGTCAAAATCACCTACCAGTATCACTTGATGAACAACCAAACTATTCATAAATCTATATAATACATATAATATAATACATATAATATAATACATATAAAATAATATAACCTATATAATACATAACTATTACAAAGCACAATCAAAATCGACACAGCTTTTTGTTTTCACCACATACACAACACATTTTATACAATTTTTGGCATATATTAGGTTTTTACAAAATTAATACTTAAATGTCATCCTACTGTGCGTATAATGTTTGTAAATTTGTGTGTCAAAAGGCTTAGGCTTATAGATTAAAAATCGAAATTTGGTCTAAACATTAAAAAAGTTACTAAATTAAGTAACAAATAAATAAAACTTAAAAATAATATTATTGCACTAGAAAAGAACGATCAATGTCTGTCTTTTATAAATTAAAAACTATTTGTTCAGTCGTCTTAGTCAAATCAATTTGTTAGAAGAAATGACTCCTACTCCGACTCCCCTGTTATAGAAGTTAAAATTACTTACATATTCTTATAATAAGATATATTACTATTTCAGGTGGATGAAGGTGATATATTGCAAAATGAACGTATCAAAAAAAAAAGTTGACAATTTTCAGTTTTATCTTAAGTCATGTCTATAATTAAAATGGATTTTCGTATAAAATTGTGAACAAGCTAGAAGAGCATTATGTATACTTTATCCATATATATATATATATATATATATATATATATATATATATATATATATATATATATATATATATATATATATATATATATATATATATATATATATATATATATATATATATATATATATA
>DWMZ01002436.1:0-14130 GCA_018249855.1 Eueides tales michaeli | reverse complement strand
TATTCACGGCTGCGTTGAAAGTGTAACTGCCATTTGAATATTAGAGGAAAAAATGTCTGCGCGCTATGAAATACACTTTAACCTGAGGTTGATTTGAATTTTGTTCAAATTATTAAAATTTTTGCTTTGCTGTGATTATTTTGTTTGTCGGAAAGGGCGTAAGATATTTTTTTTTATTCAAGCTAGGATATCTAAATAAATGGTTTTGGCTGATAGAAAACAAATAGTCCTATAAGCGTTCTGTTTTTACCTACATAATGCATACCGAAATTACAAAAGGAAGATACACAGAAAAAAAACACAAAATTATAACCAAGAAACGCCATAAATTAAGAACATGACAGAAATTTTACTTCTTTTCTATTTTCTAATTAAAATTTAACATATTTAAACTATATAGAACAATACCGTCGGCTTGAGATATCTTTAACTTATAACGCGGAAAATAGGCGTCAATAACTGTTTGAGATTGTCATACGATTCCTCGAGGGGATTCTGATCCATTTAAGTGTTTTATGGGAATGTTGGGGGATTTAATATCTTGTTCCTACGAAAATAATATGTCATGGTATATATATTACGTATGTGCAGGCAATGGTCTTGTATTGAGAGTTCGTGTAATATTTTTTTTTGTAACATTACTGGTTTGGGACCTGTTGTATTGGACTGGCATAAGCGTGCAACTATTAATGTGACGGGTTATTGATTCGATTCTCATTTGAGAAAATTAAATAATCTTAATAAAACTGTTATTTTTTTCATTTCCTCATTCTGCCACTGAACACACACACATTCTGACACAGATTCACGCCGGCCTTAAGCTGTACTATATGTAACTTCTTTAAATCCCTACCTATTACATCTTTAATAAGTTTGCATTAACATTTAAAAAATAGTAAAAATAACCCTTTTTTTAGCTGCATGTATCCCGCCTATTGTTAAGACTAAACTCAGTATTAAGACACTTTCATACCCCAATATTCGTCAAAATCTACAAGCGGTACGTCTTGAGTGGCGGAACTCTTCTTCTAACAAAAAAAAATTAAATACAACTTTTTTAACTAATTTACCTTTTTTTAGTACGACTAAATTTATTTTTATTAATCTCAATTTAAAAATATTTCATTTCTTACAATACTTTTCTATTAAACTTCAACTCGTCTTTTTCATTCTGGCATTAATCCTAGCATTGACCAAAATCTTCAGAACTTCACTTTGCATGATCTTTGTCGTTTTCTGTCGTTCTCACGTCCTGTATCACACCAAAACTACCTCTACAGAATGTGTAACAAAAAATATCGGATGGTGCTCTTGTATATCAGCACCTTGAGTTTGGGCTAACGTAGACAACACTAATGACCTCCCAAAAATTGGCCCAGGCAGCGCATATTTCGCCATGGACATCGTGATCAATGCCTCCAGACTTGTGCATAACGAAACCGAGGCACCTTAATTTTTCCTTTATAACGGTTGAATTAGGCGCTACGTGAGACATGCTCGAGTTCGGACTTCCAAAAACAATGTACAGGGTCTTCGAAATATTTAGTGAACACCAATATTCTCAAGCATACTTGACCAGAGGGTCTCTCTAGCATCAGTTGATTCTATTCGATAAGTGCTATATTATTGGCATACCAGTGCAGCATCTTTCCAGTGACCAAGATAGAATAAAAAATTCATCAAGTGTTATTGGAAAAACAATTCTGATGATTCGAGGTTAGGCGAAGTGTTCTGAGGAAGACTGCATGTATGTAGTGTTTATCAGTTCCTACATGACTACGGAGCTAATGCTGCCTGCCCTGGTAATATTGACCCAAAAACGCTGCTGCTCCTCTAGAGTTACAAGTTTGTCATGTAATGATGATAAACACTCATTGCTTGCTTCTTTTCAAAAGTCACCTCTTGCATCTTGTCATTCCAACTCTATGTCTCTTTGTCTACTTGATGATACGTTCTTAGAAACATAAACTGTCTGTCGTCGTCTCGGTAATTAATTGGAGTTGATTGGGAACCACTTTTATTTATGATAAGGTGTTAAGGATTATTTTGAAAGAACGTATTCACGACGGCCAGTTCTGCGATACAGGTTTCTCTCTTTGTTTTGCCAAGACCGTCTCCTAAACCACCATGAACACGTCTTTACAGCCTCACTGACGTAGCCGTTCAAATCTTCCCCAACTAAAATTAATTTTATATATATATATATATATATATATATATATATATATATATATATATATATATATATATATATATATATATATATATATATATATATATATATATATATATATATATAAGGTAGAGAACAAACAGATTATGCGACATATACATGTGTATATATGTGTATGTACAGAAAAAAGAAGAAAAATCTTTAAATTTAAACTTTTCTTGAAAAATGCTTTGTCTTACAAGAATAAATTGCTCAATTAGCTGTCAATCGTCGGTGTCAGCAAGAAAATTGATGTCTTGTGATATGGGCGTTTGTTCCCAGTTTCTTCTTCGAACTTAATATTATGATGAAATATTTACTTGCATATGTTATTATTATATGTTAATGATAGATTTATTTGAAGCATTGTGGAACGTGACAGGTTATTTATGCCTAAAATAGGCGTATATAGATAAAACGTGACACTTTAAAACATTGATACGCGATAGGTTGTGGATTTAATACTTTCGCGGGGAAATAGGATGTTTAATATTTTCTCTTCCTCGCTCTGGTAACGCAGAGTAGGCGCAGAGTTCAATCACTTTAAATACAATGCTCACACTAATTGGCAGAAAATGAAGAAACAAATTGTCGCAATAGGGATGAAGTGTTTTAACACCAGATTCCCTACCCTGCTAAATGAGGAATACAGCGTGAAATTAATTAAAACTAGATATCGCACAAATAACTTCCACACTGTAAAGTCGGTCAATATGTATATGAGATGGGACTTGCAGTTTTAAGAATATAGTATTTTCTTGATACAACAAGTCCTATCTTTCCCAACTTGCACCAAAGATCGTTAAAGTCGAATCATTCCTATGCATTTGGGTGATAAAATTAAAAAATTCAACAGCATCCAAAACTTTACCAATGAAAGTACTTTAAACACTGTCTTTAGAGGCATCGTGAATCAGTCGGGAATGTAACCAAAGTTTGGTAACTAACAACAAGATGCCGAGAATGTCTGCCCGCTTAAGTTAAGCCAACTGGGAAACTTTGCACGCCTTTCCACTCTTTAGTGTGGGAATAAACCTCGGGCTGGTGCTTGCTTGTGTCCATTGTGTAACGGTATTTCTCTTCGTTAATGACGTTGATAGGATAATTACAGCATGTTTGACAAATTTTCTATATAGTATTTATTTATATTTTTTTGCTTGAACATTTAACGTTCATAGTTCTTTTTTAAGAAATTGTAATTTCTATTTTCATTCAAAACATTATTTTATTATTTGCGGTGTTTGAAGATGTATTATTCTATTATTCTAAGGAACATCTTGGTTATATATAATGTAAAGTATACGTGTAAATTAATTATTTTCTACTTTGCCTAGTTATTTTGTTCTTGGCCCAGGTATTTCATATAATACCAAATGTGCAACTGATAATGTATGAAATGGACGACGCACGGGCAGGCAGACAAATTATTTGTTGCGACTTCTATATTATCTTGTATTTTATGTAGATTTTCTAGATTAAGCTAACTTAAATCAACTTGCACTTAAAATCGGTAAATATAGAAATGATGATAGACCAAGATTTATTTACTTTACAAATTCCCAGCGGAACATACTGTAATCTACCTTTGGAATTTTATTAATTATGTATGTAAACTATGTAATGGACAATAATATTCATATTTTTTTAACATGGCTATCGCTCGAGATATTTCTACATTTACTAGGTTTTGTACATAATATCTACATTTAACAAATTGCTGGCAATTGTTATTTATTTCATTTGAATTTAAGTTTCGACGTTAATATAAAACACAGAAATTTTATTTTATTGTAACGTTTGTTTTTCATTCTAGGTACAGTCTGCGTTGATCCATTGTGCCTCTAATAGCATTTAACTATTAGTAACAATGAACCAGTGAAGCCAATCATATATTCGCTTAATAATTTACTGAACAATTAATAGTATATTAGGCTTATATCTAACTCTAATGTATAATTAGGTTAATTTGAGAGAAGCTCTAAATATTAGCAGTGTACATATATATCCCTATTATAAGCTACTATAGAATAGTCAATATTAATGTACTATTGAGCATTGATAAAACGGGTTATTTCTAAATCAGCTGTTTCTCTACGTACAATGTTAAACATTTGAGGTTTACTTTACTTGGAGTATTAATTTCAAATTGTGTTAAAATTTCTAAATTTGGATGATACACAAAATATGGTAGAAATAAAAAGTAAAAAAAAATTTAAACACTTTAATTTTTTTAGTACACAGTACTAAAAAATTTTAAGTGTTTAAAAAATATTGAAATGCGGAAGGCATGATTGCGGTAGAAATGTTATATGGATTTAAATATATGAGTACAATATTTTTAAATATCTAAGAATCTATTGACGATTAGTTTCGATTTTTTTTCGTGCAGCTAAGTTACATATCATAACAGTTTATATTTACTTAAAATATATAAAAAAATATAAAAAATGTTTATTAAATAAATATACAGCTATTTTTAAAAATCCAAGAAAAATTAAAAGAAATTGATATCCGCCGCGACCGCGGTAGGATCGCGGGCAGGAACTAAGTTCCTTACATTTTTTCTTTAACTACGAATTTATTAATTAAATACGAAGGTTTTTTGTGTGTTTTTGTTTCTACGTTTGCGTTTTCCATACTTTTTTAGAGTCTGAAATTTTGTAAGAATTTCCTTCCACGCGCCATCGGTCTGAGGAACGGCCTACCTGCGGTAGTGTCTTCATGTCGATACGACATGAAGACCCCACCTTGACGGCTGACATCAAGCCTGTAGCTACTCTGGTGTTACACGGATCCGTAGGCGGCAGTGATTATTCACCATCATGTGACTCGTACAGTCGTTAAACTTGTCTTTTCCATTAAAAAATAAATAAATAAAACCATGTTCACGTATTGAATTGATTGATTGTTAGTTTTTCTTTAATTTAATTGAAAATTAATTAACATAAAACTCCAAATTATATTTAATTTTTATATAACGGAAAACCTTTACTGTCAATAACAAATGTCAAAATAACAGAATATTGTTGTTCGTACATGTTATAATTACTGTAATCGATACTTCGTATCTATTGTAAATATGATTGGTTGTAAAAAGCTGGATATGTAACACCTGTAGTATTTTTTATACAAACCAGTGTTAGTCCGATATCGAATGCAATTTTTTTTCCTTATGATATTGGATATTTTGTATTAATATATCGGCTAAAAATATCAATATATCAATACTTTTTCTACAGGTCTGTTCATGCTTATTTGTTTGTATTACAAACACACACGCAACACACGGCATTTCGTACCCAATTACGGGATCGCAGGTCAACGAGGACATAACCTATACAAATTGACAAGCAAATTTAAGTCATTTTGTATTTTTTTAATATTTTTTTATGAAATACATATTTGAATACTTATTGTTAGTAATTTTCCTTTTTTGTATCAATATCTCCTTAATTTAAGCCAGATTTTGTAAGCAAATATCCACAGTAAGTATCCTATTGGTTTTGATTATGTGGCGAATTTCATACAAAATGCAACAAAAAACGATGTACAAAATTAAAAAGACAAGTCATGCGTGTGTACGGGCCACCTGATGATCAATGCTCTGTGTAACACCAGAGTAGCTACAGGTTTATTGTCAGCCACCAAGGTGAAGGTGGACGCTCATTTTGAATGTCCCCATCGTATCGTCATGAAAAAATACCACCGGTAGGCCGTTCCACAGATGTGTGGCGCGTGGAAGGAAATTCTTACAAAATTAATAATTCATTTAAAAATTAATTAATATATTTTAATATTAATAACTTACAGACGTACAAATGAACAACAAGGTAATACTAAAGTGTTCAAATTTGTTTTTATGATGTACAAAACCCTAAAAAACACTAAGCTATGATATTCACGTATAACAATGGAAACTAAGAACAGCAAACGTCGGAGAGGTCACAATCTGCGACGATTATGGACCTCAATGCGGATTATAGTGCCCCCCGCTCTGACACCGAGTGTGTTCCAGAGATAAATCTTATCCCATTTAATTAAGTAAGGATGCTGTAAATTGTTTGCGCTAAAGGTCACGCGGCGCATTTTTGTGTATGACAGTTTTGGTCCGTACCTATAATGAGAGGCTATGGATTATTTTTTATTAAACGGCAGAATGCTACAGATCTTAAGAAAATCGTTTTTTAATTTATTATTTTAATTTTTTTTTTTTGCATTATTTGCCACAGCGCAATCGCAGTCAAATAATAGAGATAGCAAAAATTTTTTGATTGTAAAATAAAGCTTACATATAAACAAAATTTATTAATTTCTCTACCCAAAACACGGTAATAGTTTCATGGCCAAGTACTTATGACAAGAAATAAGATAGGACACCACCACGATGAAGAAAGCTTTTGATTAAAAAAAATCCCACTCAAATCAGCTTATTCATTCAAAAGCTGCGACGCCATAGATAGATCAGAATTCTAACACCTGTCCTTTTGTGTCTATTATATATGTATATCGTTAATGTGGTGGTCGAAACTATCAACAAAATAGCGGAAAATTTGAACAAAAATATATATATATTGCATATGAAAATCAAATAATAATATAATTGAAATTCAATTATTAATATAATTTTGTAGGATTTCTTTTATATTATTTTAATATAGATTTTTTTTGACCAATTCAAGCATAACAAAATAGCAACATTAATTTAAAACTCATTTAATATTTAATCACAATTAAGAATATTATAATAGAAGTTCCAAACATTTCCTTGGAATTTGTCTCAAAACAGTTGATTATATTCTACAAAGAAACTTTAATTTGCAGTACAAAGTAAAATTTCAGTTTCTGAGGAATTCCTCTAATCAATTTGCAAGTAAAAAGCTGACCTTTAAAAAATTTGAATATAAAATTGTGGGAAACTCTTTATCGAATTGTTGTAGCGTTTCAGTTATTCCTTTAAAAGAAAATAAAATTTTGAAGCCGCTTTGGTACAGTGGCACAAGTTAATTTTTTTTCTTCTCTTTGGCAGCATAACAAAAAAAGATGTTGAGTAATGAAATCGTAAATTTTTCGGAAAGGGGGTAACGAATTTCTCAACACCAGGTTCCTTTAGCGTACCCCGCAAAATTTTTATAAGATACTGTTATACAATTTGAAATATTTAAAAATATCACAATGTTATTTTGTTATAACCTATCTAGACTTTAATATTTTTACTATGAAATTATTATTAATATGATTACTATGAAACTGAATATTTTATTTGGTCAAACGCGATAATTTCAGGAGATACTGTTTCGAATTAAAAAAATATTTGTGTGCTCTATAGTGGCTATATCAGGGAAGGCTATATTATATAGGTTTTAATACACAAAAGGGAACTCAACAACCTAGTGTTGAGACACTCCGTTGCGTCCCCACTTACCAACTATTAGTTACTTTTTTTCAACAATTCGTCGCTTTCCGCTCAAATTTAGACACTATGTTTTAAGTAGTGGAATCAACACCAAACTTTATATTGGTACCAGAGATAGTAAATGAAACAATTAAAAAACTCTTTCCTCCGAGTTAGAATTGAAACCACAACCAAACGGTTGTACGGACTGTAAACACAGTCGCACGCTTTTACTAACTATTGCGCCTCGAGACACTGAGCAATCTTTGTAACTTTTGTAACTACTCTTAAAATAGCAACAGATTGTTTAAGTGTATTTTAAACACAGTAAAGTGTTAAGAACGTCCACAGAAAGTAAATGATTGTAAAGATGGTATACTACATAATATTTTTTTTATTTATATATCTGCTGAACGGTTTTAAAAGAAACATTAATTTTAAACATTAATTGATGATGGTAATGCAAGTCAGAGGCCGCCCTAGCGAAAGGGCACAGTAATTGACGGTAAATGAATAGAAGAAGAAGCGTGGCGTCGAGATGGAATGTCTCAACGGAGTGGCTTAACACTGGCTTCCCTCTGTCTACCCTACGATATACAGTATTATACATCATATACATTCCTTGATACTATTTCTATAACTACTAAATCTAGCTGAACCTAATCCCCAAGGCGTAAGAAAGTTTCTGATGAACAGCAAACCTTCTCCGGGTCCGGTCCATATCTTATAGCCCATCTTACACCATGATATTGAGTCTTACAAAAGTTTTACCCCAAAACTATTGTTGTAATGATTTAAACTTATAGTTGGATAAGAGATTTCGTAAATAAATTGATTTACATACCGTACCATACATAAATTGATTTACATTTACATATCAGAATATTCAGTATATTATTTAACATCATCTTTAAGATTGCCCTGTATTGATTTCATTGAAAGAGTATTTTAAGTTTTTAAGATCTTTTCACCTTTTTTCACCTTCAGGCTGTATATTGCATTTGGCAGGGTAGGCAGAGGGAACTTGGGAACCTAGTGTTAAGACATTTTTTCCGTTCTCCTCTTAAGATCCTTGATATTATATATTTTTAATGAAACAAATTTAACCGAATTAATCGCGCGTTTATTTTATTTTGCATTACTTTGATATAGTAATTGTAAATCTGTTAATTGAAAATATTTCATATTTGCTGTATCCCGTAGGGAGCCTGGTTTCCAAGATACTCTATTCTCCATCTCCATTTTCAATACTGAAAGTATTGATAATTTAATATAAATTTTAGATTGCAATGATCAAAAATTGAAAGAATTTTGAATTCGTTGCGAGTTGAGTAATGGAACTTGTCTTTGAATTTGTCTTTTTACTAAAGTAAGGAAATACAAACGATAGAATACCCCAAGTAGAAATCAAAACCATTACCATAACTATAAGGTTAGACACTGTGCTGTTGTGACATGAAGGTCCTAAAAATAGAATATTTTTAATTGAGAATGTTGGGGAGATTGAGTTTCTGAGTGGCAGAATTCAGAGTTTCACCCAATCTATACATTAGTGATATCATTAAACTGTAATCTTTCACTAATTTCCCAATATCAACAATATAACGACCGTAAAACATTTCATCAGACAGCACAAATTATGCACCAGAGTATTTTGTACAGCAAATTTAAATTACGGCTTACTAATTGTCCCAACTAAATTCAACATAGCTAAAATGCCAGTGTATTAAAGAGGGTCCGATATTAACATCTAGCTTCGAAATAACTAAAATTAGCGCATAACCATTCGTATTTACGCCCACTGCAATATTTGTGTACATTTGTTTTGATAATTATATAATATTTAAATAATTTACATAGAGCTGAATGAGAATGTAATATATATGTATATAGGAGGCTATATATAAAGAAATAATATAAACAAATTCAATTTTCTTCAAATACCTGTCAATGAATCACACCAACGTTTCTTATTTTATTTTTTTCGTATCTTAAAAAATGACAAATTATTAAATATTAAATTACGGATTCCGCGGTAAAACTCGGCTTAGCGACCACGCGCGTGACACCAGTCACAGTACGAGTTGCGTTTTCAGTCGTTGCTTGCGTACACCTATATTACATACTTCTCTTGAATTCTTAATAATAAGATCTATGATTTTCCCGATTATTAAACATCTTAATTGAAAAAAAAGTTACCGGATTAGTCGATACATTTGGAAACCCAACGTTTCGAACACTTTGCAGTAGTCCGTGGTCACGGGTAGACACGCACACCACGAATTGCAAAGTGTCCGAAATTCCGGATGCATTTCCAAAAAAGTTAAGAAAACAATATACGCGATTAGTCTGGGTAAATTTATTTCATTCAAAACTTTGTTTTCTTATATATAATATTAAGTGCGAGCCACTTTACAAATATTTTTTTTCGCATTCAAGCATGAATGCAAGCATGATGCGGGGCATCATCCATAATAAAGCATGACACTTGTAGCGTGAGATCTTCGTAATAGCCCGCGAAGGAACGCCAATTAAATAAATCTGAAAAATTTTACAACAGTGTAACTTTCATAATCCTAGGCCGATTTCTATAAATCAGAACAAATTATTACTATGAATACGCGTATTAAATACTTTGATAATAATATTTTGATGTGTTGATGTGACTCATTACTTAAACACTTCTAGATCTGGAATGCCATATTTTAAAGCATAACCAATTTTATGAAACTTGAAGTATTCCCCGGAATTAAGAGAACTAGTTAACATAGTGTTAAGATACTCTGTTCTCTTTCAGACACTTTCGCTTACCACTTTTTGTTGGATTCTGGAGGCATAGCGTGTTGAGTGATGGTCCATTTACCAGAGCGAGGAAATAAAATATCATTTTTTTTAATTCCTCGAGTAATTAAAGTAAAATTGAACCCAAAACAAATCGCATTTACAGTCACATGGTTGTTCCCCTGCACCACGACAGAATTTTATTTATTTGTGTTTTAGTTTTAATAAAATGTTTTAATAACAGACACACTCACGTTTCACTAAATACGTGCTCGGAAGCCTAATTTATTTATTTTATAATTGTATTTGGAGAATTGTTGTTTATTGTAATTCTGAATTACAAAATAAATAAACTATCAATTAGTTTTTGAAAAATATAATTGAAAATATTCATAAATAAAATTTAAACCATCATAATCGAGAATTCAAAGAAAATCCCAACAAACACATCGACAAAACAAAAGCGATAAATCTAAAATTTAATTAAAACCCTTTTAATTATAAAAAAGCTGGCACAATAAGTTCTCTGCAAGCGCCACTTCACACGCGTTCCGATGGCCCAATTATATGCGGCATTCAACAGCGAGTTAATTAAGAAGAAAATTATCTTCTCAAATATACGCGGGGGTGACACAAGGTCTAAGATGCGAGAGCCGATGTGAAATTTTGGATTCAATGATATTTATTAATATTAAAAACTTGAGTGTTTGTTTGTTTGTATGCGCTTATCTCCGAAATCACTCGTTTGATTCAACAAAATCTTACTTGTCAAATAGTTTGTTTTTTTTTTAAGGTTTTTGCCCCTGCAATGAGAAATAAATCTTAGTCGAATGAGCGAGTGCAGCAAAAGTTTCAATTTTATAGTGATTTTTTTGTCTCATAATTGTCTCTATCAAATTATACAAAATTGACTCCAGGATTTGAGATTGAGGAAATAGATTGATTACTATTAATTTATATGGTTTAAATATATTCAGTATTTTATTTCCTCTTTGAGATTGTCTTGTGTTGGTTCTCCTAATTTCATTAATAGAAATATTTATAAGAAAAGTATTTAAGTTTTTAAGATCATTTTTCCACCTTCACTTTGTATCCCGCATATGGTAGCATAGTCAGAGGGACTTGGAAAACTAGTGTTAAGACACTCCGTTCCGTTCTCCAAGTTCCGTCGTATTTGAGACGTTGCGTGTAGAGCTTATTACTAGAGCGAAGAAATAAGAATATTACATATTTAAGTAGAAAATAAGAAATGTTCAATTGATAGAGTATACATAACTAGTTCTTAATTCATACTACGCCTGTATAGTCCAATACTGTATTTAAACAAAACAAAAGACAATTAATTAATTATAGCCCGCACCTGTTTCTGAGATTAGTGCCCGCAACCAAACAAACTGTTTAGCTTTATTATATTAGTAAAAAATAGTAGTATGCTCTGCAGTTTACTTCACGCTGTATCCCGCATACGGCAGGGTAGGCAGAAAAAACTTAGGAACCTAGTGTTAAGACAGTTGGTTCCGTTCCCTACTTTCCGCCGAAATTGAGGCATTGTGTGTTGATGGCAGAAATCAACGCCGCGCTTTGCTTTGATACCAGAATGAAGAATTGAAATATTCAATTTTCTAGACTGGAGATCGAACCCAAAATCTGTCACGTTTACAGTCACAAGCTATAAGAGACCTCATATTCTTTTATTATGTATAAGATAATATATAGGTAATTATTTCCACTTTTCTGCAAAAGAAAATGGATCATCCTAATTCTCTATATAAGGGTTAACGCTTAAGCTTATCAAATGAGCCTCCCAAGTAATCCAAAGCACCGCCCGAAAGCTGAAATATGGTAGAAATTCCTTCAGCGAAATGCCTACTCGTGTTAAAATTATAGCTAATGAAATGTATAAAAGCGGAAATGGGACATTTTATCTGATACTATTTCCGTAAACTTGAATTATAAACAAAAAATATAAGCGAGCTTAATAATTGTAGTTTTGTAAGAAATGTTGATTAAAATCTTTCTTGCCGGTTTCTGAAGTTTTCTTGAGAAAAAGCAGCTTTAAGCTGGTTCTCATAGTAGGGTAGTACCCTACCCTACTATGACAACCAGCTTAAAGCTGAGCAGTGCAGAGCTGAGCAGAAGTAACCTTGTATTTTGAACCTGCGTTCCTCTACCACTGCCCAATTTTAGAGAAATTATGGGTTAAGAAGCGGTACTTAACGCCGCATTTTGTCTTGTTGAATGAGCAAAAAAAAATGAAAAAGAGGGTTGTGGCTCTTTTGCTATATGCTATCCACCTGCACCATTAGTATTTTAAATATACATTTATATTTTTATTTTATTTGTCATATTATTGACTATATAAAATAAAAGGCTATTAAAGTATACAAATACAAATCATTTGTTTTCTCATAAGTCTTCTTACATCCCGAGTATTCGGTTAAGAGCATGAAATAAGAATATTGAAAAATTAAACAACATTTCTATTAAGGTGAAATGGATTCTTTTTTTTTTAGTTTCACACTGTATCTCTTAAAATATATTCAACAGCTCATTAATCGGGAGCACGGTAGGAGCCTCGTGGTAGGGTAGACAGACAACTTAGGAACCTAGTATTAAGACACTCCCTTCTGTTCTCCAATTTTCGACGAATTAAGGAATCTTGAGTGACGGTACTCAACACCGCGTGGAGTATATAACATGACGTGATACTCCTGTATCATATCTGTATATTATCCTGTGTTTAACATAGCTCTATAATTTTAATATCTCCACGGGGGTGAAGCCACAGGTATATAACTAGTCTAATACTGAAGGGTAGATTTTTAAATATTACCATTTCTCAGGATAGTGACGTTACACTCAATGTCTTAAGTTTAGCGAAAAGTGGGAAACGAAACGGAGTGTTAAGACACTAGGTTTCCAATTTCCCTCTGTGTACCTTGCCATGTGCAGGATACATCGTGAAGCAGAAAATAAGCTTCTTTTTTACATAGGATACAGAGTGAATCTAAAAAACTATTAAAAATAGTTCACTCAGTTCTACTTAGTGGGTCGAGGAAAATGCAAAGGATCGAAAGCCTTGTATGACACTTTAACGTCAAAGAAGCTATTCTGCATCAATACCGTGCCGTCAGCGTTTCTCTATAGAAACGGAGCCATGGAAGGCATTTCACTTGTTTTAATACTTTTGAACTGATTTTACATTAAATTTTAAGTGTAAACGCTGGACACCTATTAAATAAGATTATTATTTTATGAAAAGTAGAGTATTTTTTATGTTCTTTTTTTGTAAAATAAAAATAAACTGCTGTATTTCGCGCTTAGTAGTGAAGACAGGAAGAACCTGGGAACCAAGGGTTAATTTTCTTAATTATCCACTCACTCCCTTCCCATAAGGACCATTCCCCTTTAGCCGAATATTAGGGGAAGACGCTGCGCTTTGCCTCGTCTGCGACAGTTCTAATTCAAGGAAATTAATTATTTTCATTTTTCTCGCTCTGATAATATGATATTATTTAGCATTGAGTTGCATCACTAAATTATAAGTATTATAATATTTGTATTATCCACAATATAAATTAAATGCCAAAACATCGATTTGACAAAAAATCAGCAGAACTTTGAAACTAAAATGCACATATATTAGAATTTCTACCAAAACGCTTAGCCTACAAAGTATAAAAGTATTCATACACCTATAGATAGATGAAGACGCTAATGGCGGGGCCACTATAGTTTACCGCAG
>DWMZ01002435.1:0-14135 GCA_018249855.1 Eueides tales michaeli | reverse complement strand
CCAAGTATGGTTACCAACAATTGCTAACCAATTTGTCGATATATTAAGTACAGGAGAAGGCGCAGAATTAACTCTTTGTGGCATTATACAAAGCGGTATTCATACTGTTCCAGATGTATGTATTATAAACGAAAAAAATTACACCTAAAGCCCAATTATTAAATTAAAATTATCAATAGACATAAAAAAATATATGAAAATTTGTTTATTTTTAAGCCAGATGCGGTACCTTGTTCTTTGAATGTGACTTCTCTATTAATAGTCCTTGGAGTCGGCACGATGCAATCTCTAGCAAATGCAGTGATCAGCTTAGTAAGTTGACGATCAATTTGCAGTAAATTTACTATAAAATAAATTTGATGATTAATATATTTGGTTCACCAGAGCTCAAGCTCAAGCTTTGTCTTGAACGTTAGACTAGTTGAAGTATTTGGTTTTTCTACAGTTTTACTATGTGGAACACACCTACATATAATAGGGTAAACAAAGGGAACCTAATTTAAGACAGTATGTACCGCAACTTGCGACCTATTTTCGATAAAATAAATTTTGTGTGGTGGAATACAAAGCCGGACTTTGTCTAGATGGCTTCTAGCAGAGTACTAGTATGAATCAAACCGTTGCGCTACAGTCAGAGTATATGCCACTCTACCAGTGCACTTCCATTTAATTATTTAAAATTTTCATTTTTTTTCCTTTAGAAAAATTTCCTTCATTTGTTTATAAAACTTTTTAAATATATGTATAGGTTGTCGATCGAGTTGGCAGAAGGAACATGGTGATGTGTATAACATCTTTTTGTGGCATATGTGGTATAATCGTAAACCTCGTGCCTAATGCGATCGGTAGTGCGATTCTGTTCTTCATTTTTCTCATTGGTATCATAACATTTGGGCTGTACACCGCTATAACAGTGGCTTTGTTCCCTACTTCCCTACGGTAAGTACGTTTAAAAATATATAGCTTCTAGCACTATAAAAATATAATTGTAGATACTAGTATGTTGTTGGAATTCAATAGATTGTAGTATAGTTTATTATATAATTGTAGATAGTATGAACGGCCTGGAAATTGGCCTCTCAAATATTGCTTTTTATTTTATACATTAGATTATTTTAGTCAGGAAAAATACTTCACGCTGTATCTCATACATGACAGGGTAGGCAGATGACACCTGGGAACCTAATTATATATATTTGATTTATATTATATTTTATTATGTTTTTGTGAACTATTATTTTTAATTTATTTGTAATTTTCACTATCTGCTTAACTTGTATCTATTTGCTCTTTATGTGTTTTCTTTTTTAATTTTTTTTGTTTGTGTGGAAACTTTGTTGGATTGTTTAGAATTTTATATTTTTTTGATGTTTGTATGTAACATGTTCTGTTTGTTTCCCTAATAAAATAAAAATAAAAATAAATAAAAAATAAAATAAAAACCTAAAGTTAAGACATTGCGTTCCCCACTTTCTGCCTAAAATTGGGTTTTGAGTGAAGGAACTCAAACTAAATTTAATTGATGAAATGAAAATATTAAACACTATATTTCCTCAAGTGAGGATCGATCCCACAACCTGTCGCGTTTACAGTCGTGTTCTTTTACGCCACGACAGGCTGGAAAAGTGATTTAATTTTATAATAGTTTAATGTAAGATTTTCTTTATTTATTTAGATATATTTTTAATTACAGAGCGTTAGCAGTATCGTTTACAATGTCAGGGACAAGAATTGGAACATTTGCTTCAATACAAATCCTCAATAGTTTACTTGAAAGAAATTGTGAAGCTGGTTTCTACATTTACTCAGCACTCTTCGCATGTAAGTTTTCACATAATATTATTCGTAAATCGAGCAAAACTTAAATTTTAAATTATTTTTTAAAATTTTAACTGATATCATTGAGCCCACTATAGATACATAATTTTTTTATCGCAAAAAACATCAAGTAAGGAATAGAGTGTCTTCATGGAAATGGAGTGTCTTAAATTTTCTTTTATTCCTGGTTCCTTCTACCTTTTCTGCTACGTACGGGAAACTGCTTAAAGTTAACAAAAATAAACTCAACTGATATTAAAACTGAGACTAAAAATAATATTATAAAAATTAAATATTTCAGCATCTGCTATAATAGCAGCTTTCCTGGAAGACGACCGGAAGCCTCAGAAAAGTAAACCAGACACGGGAGACGATAAAATATCCTAAATGTTATTTGTAATTAAATAAGATATTCTTATTAATATTAATACATGTATATTAAGAAAATAAAATAAAAGTTTTACCTCCTTTTGTAAGGAACACCCCAAATTCAAATTTCGGGGATTCAGGAGAAAAAATATTTTAATTTCTGGCAACATTGGCGACAGAGTGACATTTGCGAAGTGACTTTTTGCTGAACTGGCACGCTTGGAAAGCCATAACTAAGGAACTAAATTGAACTAAACTGTGTTGTCTTGTATATAATTGTATATATAATTTGACTTAAGGTATTTAAAGTAGAGAAAGTATTTTATTATAGAAGTGTACACGAGGTGTACATCGACCCATAGATATTGCTATATTAGATAAAGCCTATAGTTTTAAAAATTATAACTAAATTAGTAAGATAGCGCTGTTTGATAAAACTATTATGTTATAATTGTTCACCATAATAAAAACATGATAAAATAATTATAATACGTCATCGTAACATGTCATGTGAATGTGTAATAAAAGTGCGTCGTTGTTTTTGTTACTAACTAATTAAGTATCTTAAAGTTGTTTGTTTAAAGGGAATTTGCAGAATTTTATAGATACTTGGTATGCTTTAGAATAACTGAAATTAAAAGTTAAACTTTACGTAACCGTAGAATTAAGTTAATTTTGGAAACATAGATAATATGTAACGAAAAGGAAACGAACACTAGCTTCTACAAGATATTAGGTAGATAGGGCCCACATAGAGCTAAGTAATTTCTGAAATAATTGCTTATTAAATATAGCAGTGTATAAAACCTACAATATAGATACTCTCTTCTCCGCTCTCTGTCCTTGATAGAATTTAAAGCCGCTTCTTGTCTTATCAAAGCAGGAAAATAATAATAAAAAATACAAATTGAACTTGCGACCACCACGCTCAACGTTCTACTGCTTAACGGTGGCCTCTTGATATCAAAAAGATAAATTGATAAATTAACACGGAACTTATAATTGCAAACGTAATATTAACAAATCCTTCAAAAATACTACGTGATAAGAGCCGATAATTATTATAATAATTGAAAAATTGTAGGATAATTATAATTTTTTAAGGAAAAAACCACGGCAAACGAGCCTTCGACTGATTTGATCGTGTGGGCGGTGCACCGAACCATTTCTTGGTTCAGTTGCTATTAGGCTACCGTAAGCGGTATATGTATTTCGGATAGGAATGCTTTTAGAATTATTTTTTGCACATGTATAAAGACTTGTGTCGTTTGTGGAATACAGTATACAACCTTTATTGTAATGGAAATTTATGGGATGTAAGGATGCATGCTATCAACTGATAAAATTTTCCCCATTATTTTCTCCTTTTCCTCTTTGTTGGTGATAATGGTGTAGCAACGATAGTGGCCATAACCGAGGTGGCATATCGAGACGTGTGCACGCACTGCTAACGCAAGAACACAGAACGATACGGAGTACGGTGCTGTCGTCTGTTTCGTAGGCCGCACGGTCCGGTGGTGCGGTCGAACCAAGTTCAATCGTCTATTTACACTCTTAACTTCGGTTTAAAATGCCGAAGGTGGTAATGATCCGGTCGAGTCTGCCCATGCGTGTTGTTATTACTAGCAACGTGACTCTCCCACACGTACTTTAGTCGTCTTTTACGACACCATCAGTACCAGTTGTACTTCTGTGAGCCCTTACTGCATTCCATGAAGTACCTTAGACCATTTCACTTTCGGGTCCTTCTCTAAGTATGTCATGATTACAAAATAGTTACCTCTCGCTTATTGAGGGTTATCTTGGATATCCTCGATTTTTTTATTTTCGCATTCATTACCTGTCGTGACGCAGCGGCAAAAACGTGTGACTGTAACGGACATGTTGTGGGTTTGATCCCCACTCGAGAAAATGAAATATTCAATATTTTCAATTTAAATATTTTATGTTTCATCACTTCTCTCTGGTAACAAGGCAAAGCGCGGCGTTGAGTTCCGCCACATCAAATTCGGTGGAAAATGGGGAACGGATTTGGACCGGAGTGTCTTAACCCAAGTTTCCTTGGCCTACCCTACCATGTGCTTGGATACAGCGTGAAGCTGAAATAAAAAAAATTCAATTATGAGCACTATCAATAGGACATCGTTACGCTACATCTTGCTCTACATCGGATACTTTCTTGGTTAAAGTAATCGATTTTTGCATACCCGTATGCAATAGCAGTAAGGAATTGCCATTTTTTTCAGTTCTTTTAGAAATAAAAGGTTGGTAAAATCCACACAGCCAAAACTGCATGCGTAATCAACTATTATAAATATAAAGATTTCAAGTATAGTAGTATTTGAAATTATAATAACACTTTTAGATAAAGACATCCCAAATCGTGATAATTGAATATTGATCTGATATTTTTTTTATTTTTGACATAATTACATGATAAAGTTGACAATCTCGCACAGTACTGATATTAACCTAAATCGATTAATAGCCTAAATGGTAGACAGAAGAAGGCGTACAAATAATATAAAAGCAAATTTCTTTTTAGATACTCTTGGTTCTCAAATAATGAATTAGAAATTATTTCTAAAAATATTTCATAGTTAAAAAAGTGTACAGTGACAATGGCTGATTCAAATGAAAACAAAGTTACTTTCGAGGAGGCCCTCAACAAATCAGGTAGGAGGCTATGTAATAATAATTCTAAATTTTGTTAACTATATAAAGAATGCTTTATTTATTTTTTTAATATTTTGACAATAGGTTTTTTTTTGCCTTTTACTCTGTTTGTGGAATAAAAAAGCTGGAACTCAATGTTTATATATAACATATGCTTATACGGCCACTATTTATACATAATCTGTTATTTTTTTAAAAAAAATCGCACATTTTCATAATAATAAATATTTGTTTTTTTTCTTATACATTGAGAAAATACCTAAATTATAATTTTATTCATCATAATATAACATTTTATTTTACTTATACTGTATATGAACTCGTTACAGAAACTTTCTACATTAATTCAAAAAACATTGTGTTAATAAAACCCATAAATAATCTAAAAGTCTTATTAATTACTATATTAAAATAATATTCCCTTAAGAATTGTAATTTAACGCTGATTTAATTTCTTTTCAGGATATGGACTCTACAGTTACCTTTTGGTCGCCTTATCAGGTTTAATTATCATTTCTATGGTTTGCACTGCGTATGGTACTACTATAATAATACCCACAAGTGCCTGTGAGTTAGGCACTACTACTGCACAGAGAGGTATATTGGCAGCAGCTCCACTTGTAGGTAAAATATATATTTTTTTATTGTGATAATAGTCTAAAGCGTCAGTAAGTTTTAAAATAAGAGCAGTCAATTATAATAAAATATTATTATTGTTAAACACATTATTGTTTTTTTTTTTTATTTCTATTAATATCTTTTGAAATAGAAATGTTACAACTTGATTTGTAATTTTTAGTGTCCCGCTGTATTCCATATATAGCAGGATAGGCAGCGGCAACCGACTGTAACCGATAGGTTCTGGCTTCGATCCCCAGTCGAGGAAACGAAACATTTAATATTTTCAATTTAAATATTTAATGTTTCATTTCTTCGCTCTGGTACTAAGGCAAAGCGCGACGTTGAGTTCCGCCACTCAACACGCAATGCCTCAAATTCGGCGGAAAGTGGGGAACGGAAGTGGAACGGAGTGTCTTAACACTAGGCTCCCGGGTTCCCTCTGCCTACCCTGCCTCGTGCGGGATACAGCGTGAAGCTAAAAAAAAAAAAAAAACGTTCCGCCGAAATCTTGAGGTATTGCGTGTTGAGTGTTGGAACTCATCGGCGCGCTTTGCCTCGCTACCAGAGCGAAACAATGAAAATATTAAGTATTCGCCGTTCTACGACAGGGTTTTTATGTACGCCCGTTCGTATTAACAGATAATATATAAGTAACCACGAACATAATTTAATTATTCAAACAACGTGGCGACCATAATAGAATTGGAAAATTAATGTAAATTGTTACCTATTATTCAAGAATTAATAGACATAATTTTTCAACAATAAATATTATTTAAGACTTAATAGACATAATTTTTCAACAATAAAACATTGATCACTTTTTTCCTATCATTTTCGAAGTATAAAAAATGGGTAATCTTTTCATATGCCTCCTATTTTTAGGCATGATTATTGGAGCAGTATTATGGGGATACTTTGCAGATGTTTTTGGCAGGAAATTTACTCTCCTCATATCTTTGCTCTCAGCGGCAACGATTAACGCACTTGCTAGTATATCCGTCAATTGGATTATGCTTATGATATTTCAATTTACTGCTACTTTATTGTAAGTAGAAATATAAATAAAATATTTAGAAAAAAGGCTTAGGAGCCCATTACTATCCTCATTTTTATTTTTGTATAAATAAATAAGATAAAAAAGGAGATTTTTTTAATATACTGTAGTTTGTTCTTTTTTTTTAGAGCATCTGGCCAGTATTCTCTAACTATGACTATGCTGAGCGAAAGTGTTCCTATGGCAAAACGTAATGTCGTTGTGTTGCTAGTCAGTAGCATCTTTTTAATGGCTCAAGGAATCATGGCAGGTAATAAAAATAAGAAAAGTTATAACCGCAACGTTACGTGGAAGAGGAAATTAGTGGCTCCATTTTTTGCATTCGGCTCTTTATATAAAATTATTCCTTACAACCATCGCCCTTAATTTCATACGCTGGCGCATAGCGCGATTATGGTCCTAAAGGAGAAAACATTTTACAACCTCTTGTTTTTTAACATTTAGATTAACATTAGGATTATTTATTATTATTAATATATACAATCATAAGTATTGCCAAATGATTATTGTAACAAAGACAGCGTACATTAAAAACTGAGTAAAACAGCAAATCATCATCACATTCACAAAAATATTCACAAAAAGAAATATATATATATATATATATATATATATATATATATATATATATATATATATATATATATATATATTTCTTTTTGTGAATATTTTTGTCTATATCTATTAAAGCGTTTCTTAATATTCTCGGACTAGTTGCTACTCAGAAAAATGTCTGGGAAGGATATGCGTAATAATTACAAATGAAGATGCAATATATTATAGTTTATAAATATTAAATACTTTTCAGTGCTGGCGATACCGATCATCCCATTAACTTTCTCTATTGAGCTGCCAAGCTTGGGCATTTTCTGGAATTCTTGGCGAACTTTACTTGTAGTTTACTCTATACCAAGTATTATTTCCGCCGTCTGGGTATTTTTCATGCAAGAGAGCCCCAAATTCTTATTTACAAGAGGGCGGGAAATTGAAGCTATAAATGTTTTAAAAAAGATTTACCGGTTGAACAATTCAGGGTCAAAAGAGGAATTTGAGGTAACTTATATATATGTAGTTGATGATATTTTTTCCAACTGGAAATAAAATATCAATCATAGGAATAATCTTACACTTTTTTGTCATTTTTAAGAAGTACAGTGCAGTGCTTATTCTAAAAAAAATATATTTTATAAAAATAAAATTACAGGTCCATAACATTAAGGAAGAAATCACGCAGACATCTGGAGGTTCAATCAAAGAACAATTCCTACCATTATTCAGAGCGCCACTGCTAAAGAACACAATAATTTTAACACTTCTATTTCTAGTTCAACAGTTGAGTACTATATTAACATTGTTAACATTACTTAATATGTAACTAATATATTAGTAACTAATATCAATTATGTTTTTTTTTTAGAATCGCAGCCTTCCAAGTGTGGTTACCAACGATAACTAACCAATTAGTAGACATATTAGGCACCGGAGAGGGCTCAGATTTGAGTCTTTGCGGTATTATGCAAAGTGGAATCAATGCCGAGCCAGATGTTAGTATTAAATATTCTTTCAATTATATAAAACGTCGCCGCAGGTAACTTATTGAAATTTACAATTTGACGTTGTCTGAACTGAACTTTTTTTCGTTTTCGATCATTACAAGCCGGGGGGATGGCATGCGAATCGAGCAGGACGTTGTCTCGCATACACGTCTTTAATTCGAAAATTTCAATTTTTTTTTATTGAGCTATAACAAACTGGACCGTTTTCATGAAATTATTATTAAAAAATTACATTATCTACATTATCACATTATTACATTATCTTCTTTTTACTATTCGGCCAATCGATAGTAATGTATATAATCGATGGTATATAATGTGTATACTGAAATTGTGTATGTGAAGACTTGAAATGTCGAAGCTGTGTTAGGAAGAAGACGTGTATGTCGCCAAGCTCCATGGATGAAATCCGTGGATTGTATAATAACAGCCACTATGTCTTCGATTATATACACGGATATTTCTAGGAATTAATGAAAATTTTAAGCTTTTGAACCAAATGATTACAGACACTGATATTATTCGTGAAATGTAGCAATAGCAGCATCGTAAATAAAATCTTGAACTTGTTTTAATCAAAATTAAAAAAGCTTACATTTAAATTATTTTTTTGTATCATATATTTTTTTATTTACAAAAACTTAATTTATTGTTATGCCATTTGTACAATATTTTTGGTTAAACCTGGAGACTTATAAATAAACAAATTCGGTGGTTTTCCAACTCTTGAACTTATGTAATTATATAGTTGGCCGTGAGAAAAACATTTTCTAAATCTAAGCCACAAAATGTCAATGTTTGACCTTGCGACTTCTTCATATGAGGATTGGGAGTTGTAAACGATTGAACGGTATTGGTGAAGTCCAACTCTGTGGTAGAAGTACAACTTCATCATCATTATCTTTATCATGAATTTTTCACTGCTTGCGCAGAATATTTCTTACAACTAATCGCGTGCCATTACACAATTTTGGAGCATTGAAATTATAGCTGTTGTAATTTTCAGTAGCAATTTATGCAGTGGCAATCCAGATAAATCTAACAAATGTAGAATCTCTACAGGATAGTTGAGAATTTTGGCAGGATCAACAAAAGTGTCGATCGATTTAAATGGAATTTCATCACCAGACAATGACTGTTGTATTTTTAAATTGATGACATTAACATCTAAATTTATGGTAGCTAAAGTAAATAACTCGCTCTTGCAGCCATTCATGATAAGTATAATTGTCTCAAATCTGGAAAGATACATCTTATTAACTCATTTTTGATAACCACGATGTTACAAAAAATCTTGTGGGCCATGTTACATTCATCCCAGATAATAATTTTGCCTTTTTCAAAACTTCAGCTATGCCTGAATGTTTTTTTTATGTTACCTACACATTGCTTAGGGATTTGTATGAATATTCAAAGATAATTTAGGTACTGAACTGAAAAATGAAAATACTGGTAGAAAATGAAAAGGTGGCAGTACGTCCACTATCGTCAGTCGCGTCAGTTTGCGCTGGAAACTTGCTCAGAAACGGAAGTAAAGCCAATTATCATGATCATCAAAACTAATGCATGTGGACACTACTTTATAAATATTAAAATGCTTCAAATGATACTTCCGGTTACCTTACTAATAAATACTAATTTTATTAATAAATGTATTAAAACAATTTGTTTTCCATACATTTGTAAAGTAGCAAAAATAAGTATTAGTAATGCAGTTGAAGAATGTAAAGATTTTAGACCTATTAGTATTCTACCTTTACTATCAAAAGTCATAGAACGATTTGTTTATTGCCAGCTAGTTATAGTTATGTTTTATTTTGAAAATGAAAATCTCTTGCCTAGCGTTCAATCGGGTTTTCGCAACGGACATAATACCAGTACGGCTTTAGCGTTAGTAAGTTATGAACGAAGATCTTGATATTATCCGAACATGGGCTACCGAAAACTCTCTTGTTTTAAATTCTACAAAGTCTAAATTTATAGTACTTGGTACCAAACAGTAATGTAATAAGGTTAAGGTTTCCTTTACGACATCCCGAAGTAGAGTCACGGTTCTCCTTCCTTACTTATTTGATAACTTAATTCTGAGAATGAAGGAAAGATAAAGTTCGTTCGCATAAAGAGACCAGAATAATTGTATAAGCCCAGAATATATGAAGCTGTTATGAATGTCAGAAATACATGGAAAAACACTAGAAGTACAAACATATTACAACTTGCACTCCCAATACATAAAACTGAGGGTTTCAAAGTAAGTTTTATATTCGCGGCATCGAACGATCTGCCTCCCCCCATGCGGTTGAACTTCTGTTCAGTTCTGACTTTTAAAAGACAACTTAAAAAACATTATATATTAGCATTATTTTAACAAAGTCTAATTAATAGATAAACATGAAATTTCCACTCTTTAGCTATTTTCTTCCCATAGAATGTCAATTATTAGTTCATATAAGTATTCAATATTTTTTTTTTACTTTAAGTTATGGTTATTTACAAAATATCTACGTGGTTATTATGCATCATCAAAATCATCAGCATATGAGGTGACATTTTCATCTTCTGATTTGGTTTCAATAGCTTGACCAGAATGTTTGATCTTGGATATTTTTCTGTTTTTGCACCTAACCGGTCACCAAGAGTAATTTTAATGTGGTGTGGAGCATATCTCCCACCTGGTTAAGACTCCCGGATTCCGGATACATAAGATTTTAACTACAGTAAAATATAATATAAAAGCGTATAACTTTTTTATTTCACTATTAAATATTTTAAATTAAATGCATCAGGATATAAAAGACATGGATATAGGATATCACTTACCACTTTGTTTTATAAAGAAATAAAATATTTTACTCTTAACAAAATTTAATAACGCTTATTAAAACATTATTTATAATTTTATTTTACAGCCAGATGCGGTACCTTGTTCTTTGAATGTAACATCTCTACTAATTGTTCTTGCAGTTTGCGCAGCTCAATCTCTTGTTAATGCCCTTATCAGTTTGGTAAGTATCATTAAATTAACATTTATAACATTCTGTCATTAATTATTTTTCCGTCTCGTCCTACCTTTAAGCTACCAACTTATCTATACTAATATTGTGTACATTATATAAATAAAAATAAACGATACTTTATTTATCACTTTTAAATAAAAGACACAAAAGACATCATATATACTTCACATTTCTAAACATTATAGTTATAGTCGCTGTCATTAATTGTTTGCTGTTTTTAATATGTTATGTTTGAAAACCACAATAATTTTCAAATTATTGATTCTAATTTAGAGCAATGGAAAAATAAATGAATAATACATTTTTTTTCCTTTAGGTGATCAATCGAGTTGGCAAAAGAAACATGGTAATGTGCGTAACGTCTTTCTGTGGAATATGTGGTATAATTGTCAACCTTATACCCAATGCGATCGGTAGTGCGGTTCTTTTCTTCATTTACCTCATTGGTATCGTGACATTTGGATTATACACTGCTATAACAGTTGCTTTATTCCCTACTTCACTTAGGTAAGTTCTCCTATGTTCAACTTTCCTAATTATCCTAACAATTTTTGACTTTTATCGGTACCACCTTCATTTAGTAAATTGTTTGAAAAAGATATTTTAAATCTAATGTTATTATAATTTAACTGTCGTAAACACATGCACAATAAACTGAATGAATTTGAATCAGAATCTGAATCTAAATTAATTTGAATCTGAATCAATTTAAATCTGAATCTTAATCTTAATCTGAATCTTAATCTGAATCTTAATCTGAATCTTAATCTGAATCTTAATCTGAATCTGAATATTAATCTGAATCTTAATCTGAATCTTAATCTGAATATTAATCTGAATATTAATCTGAATCTTAATCTGAATCTTAATCTGAATTTGAATTTGAATTTGAATACTAAGCCAAAAGTGAGCATTATAACTAAGTACTCGCTGTATTTTAAAGTTATTTATTACAGAGCACTAGCAGTCTCATTTACAATGTCAGGAACAAGAATTGGAACGTTTGCGTCGGTACAGATCCTTAATGCGTTGCTAGAAACAAACTGTGAGGCAGGCTTTTACGTTTATGCAGCACTTTTTGCATGTAAGTGATGGAACGGTCTTTAATTTCATATTTTTTTGCTATCGTTTCTTTTTTTTTAGGTGAATATTTTTTTATTACTACGTTCTGTAATATATGTTACAGTTAAACCTAGTATTTCGTAAGAACGCGTTTCCCCTAGTTAAAACTAGTTTTTACTAAATGCCTTAGTTGAAACTAGTTTCAAGTGAACAGAATACATAAAATCATTAAATTTCAAACAGGAACATTGGTTAACATATAATATAATAAAGAATAGTCAAGCAATCTTAAATTAAAATAATGTAAGGATTTATTTCTTATGCAACACACAAATACGCAACACATAAATCCTCGGCCTCTTGCATATGCAACACATAAATCTCGGTTTCTATTCCTATCCATAGCGTTAATATTACTTTGAGGCCTGTCGTGGCGCAGGAGCACAGGCGTGTGACTGTGAGGTTATAGGTTCAGACACCCATTCAAATATATAATTATGTAAGTAGTTCAAATGGGCAGACTAGTCGTTGAGTAATATTTTTTATCAATATTGATGTAAAAGACTCTCTTTCTCTTAAACAATATTTGCCCGGTCACCGTTACCTGAAAGTAGTTATATATTTTTAATAATATATTCTATTTGTATAATATATCAATTTTTAATAATTGCAGTGTCTGCTGTGATAGCTGCTTTCCTGGCAGATGACCGAAAACCCACAAAAATTCAACCAGAGACGAGAAACGATAAAATATCTTAAGTACTGTAAAAATATAAAATAGATATGTAATATTTTAATAATATTTATTGATTTATTTTCTTGATGTGTTCGTATCGTAGTGTTTATATTTTATATAAGAATAACGAGTTACGAAAAATTAATCAAAATAAATAGTAAATAAGTATCAATAATTTCACTTAGTATTGTTATTTTTTTTACTGCAAATTAATTACATTTTTATTTTACACAATTTAGTTTTTCTCTAAGTTTTTAAGTCGGCAAATTTATAATATATTGTCTTATACATTCGCCGCGCGCAAATCCTATTTACTTCTTATAAAAGCCACAGTTATGACAATTTAACATTTATAATAAGAACTTTTAATAGAATATAAAGTGAAAATTTATAGGTATTTCATAGAAAGAAATTATTACAAACTTATATTTGTATTAATCAAGCAGTTTCCGTTGTGATGTAAAAAAGATTGAAGATTTGGAACATCTGGTAACACCTGATAATGATCCATAAGAGATCAGGTGATCTGTAAGATTTATAGAAATTATGCCTTAGCATAAGGTTATCTGAAATATGTGTTTTTCAACTGAACTAGCTAGTTTCACTAGCTAGTTTCATATAAAATATTTTTCAACTGAGTTCGCTGTGTTAACCAAACGTATAGTATAGTACATTTCCCGTAAATCTTTAATTATTAAATGTGATATGGAGTTAGAACTTCTAGTACAAATAAAAGAAAAAAGCAACAAATGGGTTAATAATTGGGTCACTATGATAGTACTTTCCAATGTGGACATGAGGAATATGGACATAGCAGCAGGCGGAACAGCAACGGCTTAGCCGTAGCCATGTTCGACGCGGGTACGGCGATCGCGTCCATGAGTAAGTAGAAGGGCGAACAGTATGGTGGCCGCCAGCGTGACGGCCATATAGATGCTTTATCTAAGGAAAACGATGAAGATCTTAGTGCTTCAATTAAGAGTCGCCATGAAGTTACAGGCTTTATATATAGTGACAATAATATTAGTACTCAATTTTAAAAAGTTTGTTAACTCTCTGTCATCGGCTATAACCAAAAACAATACAGATAAATAATAAGTACTGTTAATACAGTTCCAGAGTTCAATCCTTCTTGTAAAGGTTAAACTATGTCAATGTATAAATAGTGGCCGTATAAGCATATGTTATATATAAACATTGAGTTCTAGCTTTTTTATTCCACA
>DWMZ01002434.1:0-14135 GCA_018249855.1 Eueides tales michaeli | reverse complement strand
AAAAATTATATAATTCAAACAAAATATGGGTCACAAGCTTAACAAATTAACATAAAAAGGTAATAAAGGCAATATATAAATAAAATTGAATTTACATCGGAATACGCGAACAAAATAAAACGCGGTCACGGGGCGTTTGCGAAACTTTTTAGTCTCTTAACAGAGAAAAGCGTTGAATGAGATTGTGGTTTTAATTGTACTAAATATTATATAATACAATGAAATATGGAGGAGGTTGTACACGTGATGACTGTGGTTCGATTTCCGGTTGAAGAAATTAACTATAATTATTTGTTCGCTCTTATATCAAGATCATCACGTAACTTACGCGTACTTATCACGTACTTTACGTGGCGTTGAGTTCCGCTATTCTATCTGTAATGTCTCAAAAATAGGGCGGCGCGTTAAGAACAGTGTCTCGAAATGGTGTTCTTTTAAAATATAAGAACTAGATATAAATATAGTTGCATAGCTAAAAATGAACATTTGTAATATTTTTTAAGTGTTATTCAACATTTAGGAAATAAATCGAGTGTAGTACATACAGTTCATAGAAAACTTAAAAAATTGAACATAGTGAAATTTGAATTCGTATTTCGTAAACGGATACGATGCGGTGCGGGTTCAAAACCCGGCCATAGGTTACTCCTATGATATTTCCACTATATTACCAAAGTAAACACAAATAAGTCATTTTCCCCTAGGAGGAATCGAAGCCACCTCCGTCGCATTTATAGTCTGCTATGTATACTTTCAGCCACTGCGCCACTATGGTCTTTATCTAAGTATAACAATATAAATTTATATAAAATTATACATATATTCTAAAAACAAAGAGCATATCTATAAACCAAAAAAAGAAAAAAGAGCTAAATAAACCTTAACAAACGAAACGATGCCAAACGGAAATGTTAGTAAAAGGCTGCCAGCGCTTCCTTTTCGAGTAACGGCCTATTGTGGCCAAATACTTAGCTGTGGTGATGTCGTTTTAAATAGAGTTATGGTTATTTGTAACTACTGTACCAATTTTCTATGGTTTCAAGGCCATGGTTTGTACAAACTTTTAAGATAACACACTGTTTTAAGATACGTTAACTCCGTATTATATTTCAATAAATGTATACTCGTATGATATAATTTTTAAATTGAGAGGCTATTCGTGGCGCAGTGGCATGATTCTATCGCTCGATTGTCTTTAAAATTCGGCAGAAAGTGGGAAGCGGAAGTGATTTCATGTTTCAGTTACAACAAATTTCCTCTGCCTATAATTCTACATACCAGATACAGCCTCATCACTAAAAAAATTAAAACTTTAATGACTGGACTATATACTTACTATCTGAAAGTAGCCTAAATACATAAATAGTTATTTATTTATATGAAACTCTTCCGTTATTAAATGACTAATTGATAATTATTAACCAATATAATTCGGCTTAGAAACCTTGTTATATTCTTTAGCAGATTCCTTTTAAAATGAAGAGGAGCACTGTGAGATATTTTACCAAAAGCCTGAGTGAAATAAGAAATAACGAATATATAGTTCCTGTAAAATACAAAAATTAACAAAATACTAAATCTATCACAGAGTCAGTTATGATATAAATATGTTATATATTGAATAAATAATAACTGTTATTTTTAACACTTTTAATATGTTATTGCGCACTAACGTTAATTATATCAGAAACAAATGTATAAGTAGCAAATACCGTACTATAATAGAGTCTTTCAAAAGTTACTATATTATTGATTAAAAATATTACTCAGAAAAACACGTTAAACGTACTTATAACTGCATAAATCATATTAGCTCAAGATCAGCGCTAACTCTTTTAGACATATAAATTAAATAAGCCGCTTATAAAACATTCACTTACCAACCATTAGCACATGTTAAATAAGAAAATCTCGGTCGTTTAAGAAATATTTCTTTAATGCAACTTCTTGGCAACGACGCGAACATTACTAATTTGCCCATTAGCCTCTGAAGAAAGCCAACGGAGGGTATCAATATATAAAATAGGTCTCGAAAAGATTTCCTACAATTCAAATGAACTAGCCTAATTACATTTAAAATGTATATCGTGCTTTAATTTATGTGAAGGAAATGCTAAGTAATTCTTTTTTATAATATATAGACTTAGCAGAGTGTGTTTTAATACTAACTAGCTTCATGGAAAACTAATATTAAAGAAACATTGTCCCCATTGAGACATTTCTGTGCCCAAATTTTCGTAGAATTAATTGCATTGTGTATTGAGTAGCGGAACTCAACGCCGCGCTTTATTTCGGTACCTGAACAAGGAAAATAAAAATATTAAATATCTATTAAGATATTGAAGTTCAATTCCTACAAGTAAATATCCTCGTGTGGAAATCGACCCCACAACCTGTCGCGCATACACTCGCACTGTCTGTCTGCTGAGATTTGATATGTTGTTCTCCTTTCCCTTCCGCTCCTTAAGTAATCTTCTTGACCAGTGCAAGAGAGCTGCCATAAAAGACGATTTTTGGAAATTCCTTACTGGAATACTGAAAATTAGTCATTTTTAGTATCAAATTCGACTCACTCAAAATTGCAGGTCACCACTAGTTATAAGATCAATATAAAAACTATATGCAAATAAGTAAAGGTCAAATAAATCAATTATCAGAGTAAAAAATCCAAGTTTCCAGCCTAAATGGGAAAACTTGGGGTCTGGTTTAATGTTCATGACGTTTTAATTTTACGCTCAACTTGCTCCCACAGCTCGAGGTGTGCTATGCTTTTATACACTTTTGTGGTCAATTTCCTTTTTTGGATTATATTTTATTTTGTTTTATTTATATTTGTTTTTTCTCTGTTTTCTCCGCTTCACGCTATATCCCGCACTTGGCAGGGTAGGCATAGGAACTCGAGAGTGTCATGACACTTTGTTTCGTTCCTCACTTACCACAGACTTTGAGGAATGGTGTGTCATCCCTGCGCCACATCATGTTTTATAATTCTTGGATAGAGGCCGTCGTTGCGTAACATTGTTTGACTGTACACGCGATGTTTATGAGTTCGATTGTCATTCAGGGGAATAAATTGTTATTATTTTCTTGCTCTGGTAAGAGATAAAGTATGACAACAAGAATGTAATGCAGTTACAACACAATGAGTTAATACTTAATATATATATATATATATATATATATATATATATATATATATATATATATATATATATATATATATATATATATATATATATATATATATATATATATCCCACCAAAAACATGTTGCCAAGACGACCACATATAAGTAAAAATGTATTGCTTCAACGTTTTGCTACCGTTGTTCAGGTGATGTAAATATTTATATATCAAAACAGCCAAGCCATACATTAGCCTCAGTATCAGAGCGAGAAAATGAAAATATTTGACATTACATTCCACCAAATGAGAATCAAATCCACGGCCGTCGCATTTACAGTCACATCCTTATGCTGGCGGACCACGATGGGCTCGATATTTATAGCAGATATGCTCTTATGTATGCTCTTATATATCTTATAATTAAATATATGATATAAGTATTTCCTGATACTGAATAGAAAAGAAAATGTCATCACTGAATAAAAAATACTGTAAAATAATAGACTACATTTATTTCAGCTGTGTATTTTATTCTCGTAGAAAAAAAGTCAAAGAGTATCAAGATAAAGTTAAAGTTATTTTTGTTATTAATTATTTATCAGAAAACCTATCTCAATAAATATATAACTCTCTCTCTCCACGAGTAATAAGAAGTATTACATTTAAACCGTCCACAGTCACTAGTGATGTATAACGCTCATTAGCGCTCTTGGCTTGATGAACCACCTCATCAGCTGTTACTTCAAGCCAGACTTTTATTAACCAGTTACTTAGCATATTGTACACTCGAATTAAAGATAATTTTATGGCACATTGGGAGTGTCTCAATCAGACACTTATAATCATGTTAACGCGAAACATGTTAACGCGATGATCATGGATTCAATATCCGCTTGTGAAAATATTTATATTAAGATAACCTTTTGCGATAAGTGGGTGAAAAATAAATGAAAGACAAATCGTAAAATTTTAATATAAGAAATGTAGAAATATATATAACTTTTTAACTTCATCCCAAATTGAATACACAATTATCGCTGTTAGAGTCATGTTCTGCCCGACTGCACCATGATATTTATTTTATTTACTGTTAGCCCTCTTTGTCTTTATAGCGACACCGGATGGGGAGAAAAAAGCGTTCTCTGTCCTTACGAAATTGCAAGCGCAAAGTGGGTCTCGAAACTCATCTTAAGGCCGTCGATCGGACTGAAGGATTGTTACTGCACCATATTATCTACTGTTATTGTTATATACTACTAATATTCTTGTAACCTTAATCTGAAAATAAAAAAAGAACGTGTTTCGTGAACCGGTGGTAATTGTTTGAAGTTCAAAAACTGAAAATATGAATTTGAATTTGAATACGAATAAAACTTTATCGAAAATGTTTGATGATTCAAACAAACTACGATGCGAAATGTGAATTTTCGTTAAATTTTCAAGTCAACAGTAGGTGGAGTAGTTAAATAGGATACGCTAGTTTGAATTTGTGAATAGGGACTTTTTAATTAATGTACTGGGATATCATACTGGAGTGAAATTAATTTCTGAGTAAACCTGTTGATACAAATCTTATTTTCGAAACATAAGTGTCGAATAGCGGAACTCAACGCCGCCAAAACTCACCAGCATTATGACGATATAATCGCGGCAACGTAACCTGAATAATCATATTTACCATTTGTTTTTATTTTAACACTACTATACTAAGGCTTAGCTCAGGCGGAAATATATACAAACAGAATATTGTAGCTCAATACTAAATTGTTGTTTCACTGTGAAACAGAAACACATATTTTTGTTCGAAACTCTGGCAAAACGATAACATTTGTTCTATCTGAACACTATTTTGATTTTAATATGAAAACTTTGAATTAACGAAACTGATAAATTTGAAATAAATATGAATCTGATTATAATTTAAAAGTTACGTACGAGTACCTATCAAAGAAAGAAAAGGAATTCTTCTGTATGTTTGTATATCAATCCTCACTTTTTTGTCTGTCTATCTATTAGCCTTTCTTAGTTAGTTAAGACCTCATTTCTCAGGAACTTGTTAAGGTGAGCAAAAATCATAGTCGAATTATTGAGCTCTTCTTCTGTTTTTTATGGCGTTCAGAATGTACCAATTGAGCAAATCACTCCAATGTGACGTTGTATAGACAAACGGAGGATGAAATACGATAACAATAAAATTGAAAATTTTAGAAAACATTCGACCCATATATCAATACTTTATCTTGGCAAAGGTTAAGTTGCTGATCTGATTTTCATAAAACATAATTAAGAACCACAGTGATGAATAAAGCCTTTACGAGCTACAGTACCACAAACAGACTCTCGAACAGACAACATACCTCTTTTTTACATCAGGGGTTAAAAAGGAAGAATTTTACACATATTGAAAAATGCACGTAAAGCATGCATGCCTTCACCTAAAAAAAACGAAATAAAACATTTACAATGTGTACAAAACTAATGAAATGAAACCGCAACTAAAGTTGTCGGAGTAAGAAATAGTTTACCCTCAAAGATCTATTCCAGCATAAGATATTGTACACTGAAGTGGACTACTTTGTTAAATTGACATCTTTATATGTGATTGTACTCGCCCTATACACTTGGTCGTGTGATAAGCGTGTTATGTAACAAAATTCGTATGGACATACTTAAATAAATATATTGTTTACACAAGAAAAAGTGATAAAATAGTAAAGTTCGTACTCATTAAGCCTATTATGGTTTTAACGTAAATAAAATTGTATTGTATATCTGTGATTTTAATTTTTGGGCATTAATTATGTATTTTTTTTTGGAATCCCCCTTAAAATATGTAAATTAGAAAATTAAAATGAATATGTATCTATATATTTTATCTTTATCTTATATAAAGGCAAAACAAATTGCATGGCTAGGTTCATTGACGCCTCAAGAAATCTTAACACACGTAACAGTCTCTATTTGTTTGTATTTATATAAATATAGTGTTATCACGATAAATAGTAATCAAATAGTAAAGTTCGTACTTACTGAACTTATTACAGTTTCAATATGAATAAAACTGTAGTGTATATCTATGAATGAAATTTCTGGGCATCATTATAGACTGTTTAATTTGCATATATAATGCACAATTTAAACTAATTCTGGCTGTCTATAATGGCTTAGTAGTATAGTACCAGTTTTACGATTTAGCATCATTTTCTGTGGTGATTGTTGTTGTTGTAAAAGTCAATGTATTTTTAAGGGGGTAAAAACAATGCAAAATGTTCGATCTGAAAGCTATAGATAACTGCATATAATTTCAAAAACACTTTTGATGATTTCCTTGTTTGTACATTTTGGAAACTGCTATATTTGTACTCACTCACTTACGCTTAGCCTCACGCTGTATTCTGCACGTGACAGTATAGGCGGAGGGAGCTTGGGGACCTAATGTTAAGTTAACAAACTCCGTTCTGTTCTCTACTTTCCGCCGAATTTGAGGCATTGCGTGTTGAATGACGGAACTCTACGTCGCACTTTGGCTTGCTACCAGAACAAAGAATACAAAACATTATGTTTTTATATATATTTAAATTGAAAAATAACGTTATTATATATATTTAAATTGAAAAAATTAAATATTTTACTTTTTTCAGTGGGAAGAAATGAAATATTTAATACTTTCATTTCATCGAATCCACAACACAGTACAGTCACATGCTTGTGCGCCCGCGCCGCGACAAACTTCAAAACAATAATTTTCTGGATATATTTATAAGAACTAACAAATATATTCTCTCTTTGTTAGCTGAATCTAGAAATCATGCATCGAACCTATGGCTCAGTATGAGAATTTACATTGAGTAGGGAGTTTGTTGAACATAGCCCCACGTATATATAAAAAAGTGCATAAATCTCTCAAAGAATTACTATTCGTAAAGCTTAAAAAACAGTTTACTAAATTTTTTATAAATAATTGGTAATATTCTGTGACTGAATATTTATTAGGTAAAAAATCTTTAACAATTTTTAGAGGGCGTTTACAACACTCTGTTCCGTGAACACGGACTACTGTAAAGTGTTCGAAACGTCGGATTTCCAAAAATGTGTATAATTCAATATACGCGATTAATCCGTTTAAATGTGTAACGTAGCGAAAATCAAAGATACTATTATAAGAAAGATTAACTTGAGTACCATTTTTACCGTATTTTCTTTACCTTCACGTTATATCCTGAATAAAGCATAAAAAGTAGAGAGAATTCAGTGACAAGATACTCCGTTCCTCCTTTAAAAGCTTAAAGAGTTATTTCAGCTTAAAATGTATTGTATCCTCAATTTTAAGTTTAACTTTTCCCTAAAACCAGTACACAGCGTCGCAATATTCTTAAAACGAATTCCAGCGACACAGAATGTATTATATTTACATGCAATAAGATGCTCTTTATAAGCTTGCTAGGGACCTCATTTCAAAAACGTAAAGCCTAAAATAAATAGCTTTTTTAAATCTTCACATCATGAATATTATAAGAAATTTTATATGAAATTGTTACTCATATTATACTTTTATAGGTCGATATATGCTCGATTGTTACATGGTATTGCAGTTGTTATTTTAGTTCATTTCTTTATATAAATACCGGTTAAGTACGAGTCGGACTTACGCATTAAAGGTAGTACCCACAGATAGTTTCAAAATTGAATAATCTTAATGTTAACAAATCGCCGAATTTGTGGCCGTGTGCGCACATTTTGTGTGAAATTAACTACGTTTATATATTAAGAATAATATTTCTTTGACTATGAAAAAATTATAAAATATTACTTTTTGGATTTTTTACGTTTATTTTATTGTTATTTCTCAATTAGTAGCTTACTCACTCACTTAGCTTCATGCTGTGTACCGCACAAGGCAGGGTAGGCAGAGGGAACTTGGGAACCTAGTGTTAAGACACTCTTTCAGCCGAATTTAAGGCATTCCGTGTTGAGTGGTGGAACTCAAAGCCGCTTTGTGCCTTGTTACTAGAGCGAAGAAATGAAAATATTAAATATATCATTTTCTCGAGTGGAGATTGAACCCACAACCTGTCTGTTACAGTCACACGTTTGTGCCGCTGCGCCACAACAGGCCACAACAATAAGCTACGTCCACAGGAAACATCTATGAGTTTCTAGCAAATGCGAAAAGCAAATCGAAGAATAATACTCATACAAATAGTCGTTTTGAATGCATTGACATAAAAACTCCAAAGGAGCTAGCCCATTTTTGAATTATTGATATTAAATTCAGCTTGATACCTGACGCGAAGTCGGCCTTGAAAGACTTCCCTCCGTCCGTCCAGACGGACAAGTGAGTGATTGCATAAGAGTTCAGAAGACACAGTATCGGTAGTACTCTAAAGAAATCTGCAAAATGAAGAAGGAGAGACTAGAAGTAAAGAGAATATTGATATGACAGTGGACGAAGTGAAAGTTGCATGCGGAGATGGCGTCAAAGATCGATCCTAAAAAATAGTTTTGCTCCTATTAGAATGCGTGTTGACCTACATACTAATATTACATTTTCAGAAAAATGACTCTCTGACATACTTAAGGAAAACGCCATACGAAAACGCCATATCAGTCACCAACCAAAAATGACACAAAAAAATCTTTTTAAATTTCTTACGTGTTTTTCTACTTTATACTCTTTTTCCAAACTAAATATAAACAACATTAATCAAAAATAAAAATAGCCTCTCGCCGGTTCGTCTCGTGAGATTATCAAAACCACTGTATATAAGAACACGCTCGCCTTAGTGCGGAGCTCGTGCCTCGTGCTAGGGACGTGACGCCTGCGTTCACTAAAACTAATTTAGACTGCACAAAACCAGCATTTCAAGGAAAATATTGTTCGTTTTATTACATCACTAGATTCTGTATGCGGTTGTATATATCATATATATACATACAATGTAATAAAAATGTTTGATCGTCGTGCGTAGTGGTGCAATGTTGGATTAAAGCCGACGGTTGTGGGTTCGATGGGATATGTCATATGATGAACTAACAATTACTATAGCACTTTTGGCCTTGTATTAATACAGCAGTAAAATATAGATATTAGAGAAAAAGTATGAGAGACAAATAAATGCTGTAAAGATATAATCTATTCTTAAGATTTCGGAAGAGACCTGGAGTTTAGCTAACCAAATGTACACTGAAAAAATATTCAGAATGGCACTAGCAAGGATGCCGCAATAAGAATATAGATGAATATACTTAGGTGATTTGGTCAAGTCGAGGGAATGAGTTACTAAATAATACCATAAATTATATATTAAGCAATAGTAAGTGGTAAAAGAAGCAGGGAGAATTCTTATTTGCCCCTTAAAAACACATTACAGGAAGAATACCGGTTTTTGTTCATTTTGTGTTATCATTTGTCTCTATCTGTTATATGATGTATGAAATTATTATGGAAAAAAATGACTATAATTTTTTTTATTAATATAATTATACTGGATAATGGTCACCTTAAAAACGCTAGGACCCTACGGAGGACATGAAGAGCATAATAACAATAGACGAGTTGAATGAATTAAGTAGCAAAGTGTCTTGTGCTTTACCTCCTCTAACTGTCCCGTAAGAGACAAAGCAGTATAGCTTCATGTATAATCAAAAAATCTTCTAGAAAATAAGAGAATATAATATATAGTGGAACACATGTATATGTAGAGGAAGTGGAAATATAGGCATCAAATATGTCACTTTACGTATTCACTGTGGGTGTTAACAAATTGTCCTTAGACCTTAGTTGCCCTTATCAGAACTACATGCGTAAGTAAATTTGACTTTGACAGATTTTGCCTTCAAAGTATGTTATAGTTATCGTTTTAATTGGCAATGTCAAGGGAAACAACTGAATAAATTAGGGTACTTACATATATAGAATGTGTATTTATTTAAGGAAAATGCTATTGTTTATATTTTTTTACATATTTAATATAAAATCATATTAATGCTGTATCTGGCATATAGCATGACGGGCGGAGGGAAGTTTCCCTCACACCATACTCTTTTTGAGACATTGCGTGTTAAGTGGCGGGACCCAACGACGCCCGACGGCAGATTTCATGCATGTTAATTTGAAAAGTATCTCTCTGTTCGTGTGAAGTAATCTCCGGAACAATTAAACTATTTTTTATGAGACTAACACTGTAAAATAGAAGTAGTTATGGAGCAACATATAGGCTATATTTCATACCAAAACTCTTGCGTGATCGAGATTTACGAGACGAAGCCGCTTGTATATTTAAAATAGATACATGAGAATCGTTATTATTTTTTTCAACCAATGAAACTAAAAATGGAAAAAGTGTGTACAAATACAAACAAGTGTGTCAAAACAAACGTAGTGAACATTCGCTTACTCCCGTAATCCTATAGTAGAGCAATCCAACACGGCGGACAAATTTCAATACTATATGAACACTTTGTGAGGTACGATGAAAAGTAAAGTTTACATTTATTTATGACTAGTGACGTCACTGCAGCTTTCGCTCACTTTTTTCGCTTATTTAATTATTTAATAGTTTTAGTATCATATAAGAAACTATAATATATACTTGAAAATACGTGATTATTTTTATATAACAGACAGACACTTCAATTTATTTTATTTGTATAGATGATTCTTGAACTAATATTATAAAAAAGAATATGTTCTGGTTGAACGCACTAAGCTGAGGAACTACTAGATCGTTTCGAAATATTATTATTGTGTCATATAGATAATTTATCGAGATAGTCTAGACTATAGTATATGTAGTGATATGTCACTATGACCTATAGAAATCCAGTAACAACAATAACGTTACCAAAATGAGAGAGCTTTAGAACCTCTTTGCGTAAGCATTTAGTTTTTTTTATTACAAAAAAGTTCAACGAAATAATTTCAAACGATACAGTACTATTTCTTATATACAGGAATATGTTAGATACATCAAAATTTATCATATTAATAAAATCACACTCTACAACTTTTGTTGTTGGCGTATTTAATTGTTTATCTGGTCCCCTACTGTTCTGCATCGGGTGTGGAAGTCTTCGAGATCAAATATAGGCTGGGCAAAATCAGACCTAATAGCTATATAACAAAAAGAGTTTCAGTGAAATTGGTCCATCTCCTTAAAAAGATGTGCCGGTACAAACCGACATACAGACAAACAGAACATACAAAAACAAAGAAAAACTCTTAAAATTATAGATTTGTGATCCAAACCCCAAACTTTTGATTTAGAAAAGACGCGGGATTGAGTCCCACTGCGTTGATTTTAAGTACATTTTTGTAGCTTCACGTTGTATCCCGCTTATGGCAGGGTAGTCAGAGACTCTCAGTTCACATTAAGACACTTCCGTTCCCCACTTTTCATCGTAATTTGGAAACATTGCATTGTTGAGTGACGGAACTAAACGCCGCGCTTTGTCTTGGTACCAGAACGAGGAAAATATATAATTTTCTCAATTGGGACCGAATCCACAATTTCGCACATTCAAAAAAGGTATTTTAATAAAAGTACTTTTCTAAGTATCCTGCACGTGGCAGGGTAGGCAGAGGGAACTTGGGAACATACTGTTAAGACACTCCGTTCCAAACCATATGCAGAGCAGCGGAGTCGGCTCCCATGGGCAGAGTTTTGACCCTCGAAACGGCAAGAAAAGGAAACAAAAAATTAAAACTGGCTAAAACCGGCTCCAATCCAAAAAAAAAAACAAAGAACTTGAAAAGTAAATTTTCAAATCGGAATAAGTTCAAAATTATTCTAGATAAATGTGGATCTGTGCTGGAATTAGACAGTAAGAAAAATAACAGTTGATATTGGGACTACCATTAAAAAGGAATGTGAATAATGTAATAAAAATAGGAATCTAATATAAATAAAATAGTAATGTACAGAAGAAATGCAACGGTAATTTATAATAGAAATAAAATAGAAACATATAAAATAAATAAAATAAAAATGTATAATATAACTGAAATCGAAAATAAATAAACTGTAAAACATATAAACCAATATGAAATAAAATTACATAAACAAAAGCCTTCAAAAACATTCCATCAAAATAAAGTCTCCGTTCACCACGATGGAGGTTGCTAGTACTCCACGAAATAAAAAAAAAACAAAAAAAAAAAAAGAACCCACAACCTGTCGGTTGCAATCACACGCTTGTGCCGCTGCGTCATGACAGGCCTATATATATATATAGGTATATATATTTTTCTTCCCTTAGTGTGGTAGCACTTTAAATATATGATAGAATATTTAAAGCTCGTTATTTAACGGGTAATTAAATTATAGAAGTTTATAGAGAACACATGATAAATGAGCGTAATAGGCGAATCCCTAGCGCGGACCGCTGTAATTGCTGTTAACTGACACTTTTGAAGGGGCCAAATAACACATGTCTGTATTAAAGTTATTATCGTCTTAATTACATTATATACAAGTTGGACGGCTTGTGGGTTGATAATTAGAATATTTCATGAAAAGTCCATATTTGACCTATAGACGGTGGTGGGTTCTATCTTCACTCAAGTAAATAATATATTTAATACCTCTATTTCTTCGGCCTGGTAACGAGGCTAAACGTGGTGACGATATCACTCATTACATAATTCGGCGGAAAGTAGGAAATGTAAGCTTTTTAATAGGCACACAAAAAATAAACGAAAAACGGCCCCCTCTACCTATCCTGGTTCCCTCTACTTACCCTGCTGTATAGGATACTGCGTGAAGCTACAAATAAAATTGTATAAACTTGTTAGAATAAAAGTTTATTAGTAATCTCAACATTAAAAAGTCTCAATTTCAAAGCAGAATCAGGCTTATTTATAATATCCAAAAAGTGAGGATTCAAGTCCCGCTACATTCATATTTTCAAAGGTGAAGGTAGTTTGGATAGGTTCCATTAGGTTCCCTCTGCCCTGTTATAAGCGGGATACTTAAGCAAGACCAGTTGGTCATTTCGTACATTTATAAGCAATTACTATTGTAATAAAAATATTTATAAATATTTTAAACAGAAAACACGATTAATAAAGATAAATATTTCAAACCTGACGTGCCGTGATTGAGGCTCTTTGATACGTGCGAGTACATCGCGATATTTATTTAAATATTTACAATTAGCAGATTAACATTTGATTTTTTAACTTTTTGTATGTAGAATTTGATTTTATTTTTATGACAGCTGTCTATGTCAAATGACTTTACTCTACTACTAGTTGGCGCCTGTGACTTCGTTCGCGTACGTTTTACATTTCAAAACTAACCTTTAAAAACTTCTTTATAAACTATGCTTGTGATTTAAATCTTCCATTTTCTTGCGTCAACAGAAAAAGCATGTCACAGCTTTAGCTGATCCCTTACAGATCTACGTCACGTCACCAGGTGTTCTAGATCTTCATATTTTAATATCTCATCCTAAGCTGCATATCTTAATACTATTGTTTAGGTGTATATTATTCTACATGAGGTGTTTCAGTTTCTATAATAAATTATACCCCAGGCTTATTAGCTATTCAATAAAAAAAGCTTTATTAAAATCCGTCTACTAGTTCCGGAGATTAGCGTGTGCAGACAAATATATGCACATGCAAACAGACAAATGTATGCACATGTAAACAAACATGTAAACATGCAAACATTTATGCAAGCTTCCAAAGCGAAGAGACAAAAAAATTAAATATTTACTTCCGTCGACTGACGATCGAACCTACAACCTGTCGCACTTACAGTCTCACCCTTATACACTTGTGCCACGACAAGCCTTTAATATCAATGATATTAAAATATTTAAACACATATTTAAACAGGTACGTTAAACGTTTATTCTACGTAATACAGCTACCTGTAGTATTCATAAATCTCAGTAGTGCGATAGTTAATTTGCATTACACAGGCTATATTTGTACCCCCGCCCTATAGAACTATAGAGGTTACTTATATGAACGTTTACGGTCCATCGCACCGACGACGTGG
>DWMZ01002433.1:0-14135 GCA_018249855.1 Eueides tales michaeli | reverse complement strand
CCGGGGCCCGGCATTACCCAATGCGAAACGCAGTGACCGAAGTCGCTACTTAACGCCGGTTTTAAATGCCGGGGGTGGTAATGATCCGGTCGAGTCTGCCCATGCGTGTTGCCATTGCTGACAACGTAACTCTACCACACGTACTTTAGTCGCCTCTTACGACACCACCAGTACCAGGGTGATCCTATTCTAAGCCGGAATCACGCGGCGCAACTGTACTGTAAAAAGTTTAGTAAAGACTATTTGATATTACTTAAATTCAGCTTTACACTGTATCCTGCACATAATAAAATATTTAAAAGGACCAAGTGAACTTGTTCCAATTAAGTCTCTTGCGTTCCCTATTTTCCGCCGTATTTAAGGTATTGTGTGTTGCGACTGATGAAACTTAAAGCCTTCACCTCCTTACTGAAGAGTAGAAATAAAAATATTAATTATTTTATTTTATCGTGTGGAAACAACATGACACGTTTAAAGTTATAAACAAGTTTGTTATTTAAATTGCACTAATTAAATTGAGAGGGAACCAAAATGATCGACATAATCAAAAGTATTACCAGGCTGAAATGGCAGTAGACAGGTCACATTTGTCGTAAAAATGATGATTAGAAACCAGGCCTCGACAAGCGTATTGGAGGATGTCCTCCAGCTAGACAGGGTGATCATATTTGCAATGTAGCTGGCAATCACTGGATGCAACAGACCGAAGATCGAGCGCTCTCGAAAAAACCTTTGTTTAACTGTGGACGAGGATAGGCGGATGGTGATGATTATGACGATGATGATGATGATGAAATTGTACTAGACTGTTTAAATGTAGTCAGATATATAAAACCTACAAGCAGCTATCGGCTTCTATTTCCAATTCAGGAACTATTTTTATTTCTTTACTTGTAAACAAACAAAATGTGGCATTACGTTCAGTTACTTAGCACGTAGTTTTTCGGAAATGTTTCATCTTTACACAAGTTTCCTCTCTCTAACCTTTTACATGCGAGACGGCCACGACGGCCTTCTTATTATTATTTATATTTTATTTTTCTAAATAATTGAGATTTGAAATGACAAATATTGTGTCATCTTGAGTATCATATATTTTACTAACATGAAATTTCTTACTTACCTTATCTTAATTTTATGTGCAACCGTAAATCTTTCATTAAATTAAAACATTTAAATGTTCAAAGCGAAAAGAAATCTTTAATAGACACTAGTGAATTCTTATTTTAAGTATTATACTTCTAAAATAACTAAAACTAAACCCCCGCCGGGTACCTCAACCAATGAAATATCCTAAAATATTATAAACAAAAGATTATTCGATCATGCAATTTCTACGTAACACAGCCAAAGTACTCGGCTAACATCATTAAAAGTTGCCGCTTGGGCCGAAAAATAAATTAATACTAAAGTTCTAATAGCGTTCTGCAATGTGGGATATAATTTTTTATATAATCTTATATCCAAATTACAGTCTTATTTAACTTTGGTAATGTAAGTGTTGGTATTGGAGAATAAGGTTTTGGGGGATAACTAGAAAACTGAAAGAAAAATCATAATTTTGTCGTTTCTTATAAAATTTATTAGTCCCCTTTAATTTCTTTTGCAGGAAAAATTCAGTTCTATTTAAGAAGTATTACTTGTTAGATAAAGTAAAACTAACACTGTTTTCTGTTATAGAAGACTAAAGAAATGAAAACAATAAGAATATTAGAATGATTAACAATATAGAAAAGATCAACCTGTGTGTTCTGTTGAGGCATTCCTCAAAAATGTGTCGAAATAACATGTTATCTACCTATTTAAGAAGAATTAAATGAAGTTCTTTACGTGACTACAACCGTGACTTTACGAATTCGACACGTTACGAATTGCGCTGCCGATTCTTAACGCCTTTTGTTGTTCCTAAGAGAGAAAACATAATATACTAATATAATTATAAAAAAATACTGAACACATGCATTCAACAGAAAAATGCCTGAATAATTGCAACATCACAATAGTATTATATATACAAATATAATTGAAGCAAAATTATAATCCAAAATATTCAGTATTTGTTCAGTCCGCACAACAGTTTACTTAGGATGCGACGTGATTTTGTAAATCAAGACGTTTATTTTCCCTGAAAGGCGGTTTGTCACCCTAGAGTATTTTGAAGCGAAAAATATGTTAGCAATATTTTTTTTTTGTCGAATTATACTAGCTTCTGGCTGCGACTACATGTAGTCAAATAGAAATAGGGAAAACTTGCGTTTGATGTTGCGTATTATGTGATGCGGTCACCTAAAATATGTATATCATATAATATACATATTTTATGTGACTGCATTTAAAATTGATTATAGCTATATGATGTGCTGTAATATAATTGACCCTGGCGTAAAAGTACAATGGTATGAAAATTGATGGACTGAACAGATGATTGTGGGATCAATCCCTACTCGAGGTAATGAAATAATAAATATTTTCAATTTAAATATTCAATGTTATCGTTTCATTACTCTGGTAATAAAGCAAAGCGCGGCGTTGAGCTCCACCACTCAAAACACACAGCCTCAAATTCGGCAGGGAGTGGGGGAACGGAACAGTTTGTCTTAACACTAAGTTCCCTCTGCTTACCCTGCCTGAGATTAGTGCGTTTAATTAACTCAGCTTTACAATATAAGTATAGATTTACATAAATAGTATTGAAATTATCTGGCGTAGTTAGAGTATGGACCTAAAAGCATGTAAAAGAAAATATTAATATATCAGATTTTCAGGCTCCAAATGCAGAGCCTATCCTGGAGCAAGAGAAGGTCGCGGCGCATGGTCACAAGCGTGTTACTGTAAACGCAACAGACTGATATAGGTTTGATCCCCACTTGAGGAAACGAAATAGTTTATACAAATATTTTACTAAATCTATATTAAATATAATTAAGGCCTATCGTTGCACAAATGCACAAGCGGACGACTGTAAATTTAACAAATTGTGAGTCCGATCCCTACTTGAACACGAATTAAAACCTACGAATTGAATTTTTTCGCTCTGGTAATAAAGTAATACGCGGTTGAGTTCCGCCACTCGTACGTACTTTAATTAGTACGTAACCTTAGCTGCGTTGACATTTTATTTAGGTAAGGTCGTATGCTGTCATATCAACACAGACGGTGATGCACGCTTAAAAAAGGAATAAAATGAAAGATATTAATTTTAAAATGATTTTTTTAATAAAATAAGAGAAAAAAGGTGACTTTAATTGATTTCAAAATGCTATGCAATCACCCTATTAAAACATAATACAATCAGCGTAAAGTAGCTATTTATGTGACGCAAATAAATTAAGCAACTGTATTTTAATTATGGCAACTAAATTTTGATCAAAATAGACTGGAAAATACGCACCGATATCAAATTCAACAACGACGTTTGATCAAACGTTCCTACATATTTACTTAGGACATCAAACGAATTCAAACATTTATTTTCGGCTACAAATATTTATGTTGCATGAATATATTTAAAGAATTTGTCCTTTTTTAATCATTTTCTTGCAGATTCTGAGTAACTTAAATTTTTATATTACTTTTAAAGATTATTTTAAAAGTATTTATAGGTATTATTTTTGGGTATTAATACTCAAGGTCATTATCAAGTTTAAATTCAGGTATATTGTTTTTTAACGTCACACTGTATCCCACAGTAGCGAGATAGGCAGAGGAAACTTGAAAACCGTTACTGTATAGCTTTATAACACTTGCCACTAGTCGCCCAATTCTTCTAGTGTTAATACACTCCGTTCTTCTTTAAGAAATTTTCGTTCCCCACTTAGTTCCAGAGTGTAAAAAAGTTAAAATATACAATTTATCATTTCCTCGAGTGAAAATCGAATCCACAACCACGTTTACAGCCATACATCACGACCTCCCTTTCTCCACGACAGGCCACCAAAGACGTGTTTTTATATTTTTTATATTAACATTTTCCTTTACATCCTTTTAGACGTACTCTAAGTACGCTAGATAATTTCAAAACTAATTATGTAAATCTATACTAATATTATATAGCTGAATTGGTTAAACGCGCTAATCTCGGTACTGTTGTTTTCTCGTATTTTTTTTAATTGAGAAAGGCTAATTAATTATGTTCAGTTTTACGATGTACTCCGCACGTGGCAGGGTATGCAGAGGAAACTTAGGAGCCTAGTAAGTGGCGGAGCTTTGCCTTGTTACCTGAATACTGAAAAAACGAATTATTTTACACTAACAATAAGTAATTTGAAAATATTGGGTATTTTAATTCTTCGAGATCGATCCTACAACCTGTCATGCTTACAGTCGCACGCTTGTGCCTTTGCGCCACTATAGTTCTTATATATATTTAATGTAGATTTAATAAAATATTTGTATATTTTATATAAAGTTATTTAGGAGATAAGGATAGAAATGGGATTTTTAAGAATTGATTACAATATAACATCCCTAGGAAGCTGTTGATATTTATGATTATAAAAAATATTTATAAATCATAAATATCAACAGTTTTCTTCTTTACTTAGTACTTTGGAGGCCAGTCATGGTGTAGGGGCGCAAATATGCTATTATAAAAAGGACAGGTTGTGAGTTCAATCGCCTCGATCGGAGCAAAAGTGAAGCGTAAAGCAGTATGAATTCAAATTTGTCTCTAAAGTAGTCGTGCTCTTGTCACTTTTATGTTTCTTTATGTTCCACATAGTCTGGGAAAGAAATTCTTAGAAATCACGTTACTTTTAGAGGTCAAATATAAATAACGAACTAAATATTCAGTTATTTCAGTTGTCATAAGAATTATGATGTTGCTTACGCCAGATTCGTTTTTTTAAAAGGAAAATATGACAAGTAAGTAATATATTATTTTAGGTATACACTGTGTTTGGCATATAGGGTAGGTAAAAATAACTAGGAAGCCTAGTTACTAGCTAGTAACCCTATTAAAACGTTCTTTTCTTCACGTTCAATCGTTAAAATATTTCGGCGTCTTGAGCAAACCTAAACGCCACACTTTGTCTTCCAGAGCTGAGAATCGAAGATCACTTTCGCCCCGGAGGACACAAATAAAAAAAATGACAATTTAAAGTCCATACAATGTGAATCTACCTCAACACCCTCCTCTATATAGTATTCATAAGTATTGGACTAATTAGCGAGCTCTGACAGTTCTATTTACTTTATCTTATCTTATAAATATTATAAATGCAAAAGTTTGTACGGATGTGTGTATGTTTGTTACTCTTTCACGCAAAAACTACTGAACGGATTTTCATGAAACTTTGCAGTAATATATGCAGCTTCGATATCAGAATAACATAATGAGTTAAAATTTATAGGATTTTTTAACCTACATAAAAAAGGAGGTTCTTTTTTATGTTCCTCGATTATTCGAAGATGGGTGGACCAGTTTTCAAAATTCTTTTTTTGGTCCCATGGTAAGGAGATCAGGATCCAATGATGGAATCCCGGAGGGCAACCCTCAAATTTGAAAGGCACACATTCTCATTTTATTAACCGACTTCAAAAAAGGAGAACTTCAAAAAAGGAGAATCTGAGGAACATACGTATTAAGTATGTTTCTCAGATTACTCGAAGATGGGAACATCAATTTAAAAAAAAACTTTTTTTATCGTTAGAGTTACACAAAGATAATTATAGGTAGATTACTGTAGGATTATTTATCTTAAATAGTTCTAAATAAAAGTCCGCGACAGCATATATCTATCTTTTATCTGTAAGTCACTATGACCAAAATAGTGAACGCGGTCGTTATAAATAATACGAACGACGATAATGACGTTGTAAATAATGTATCTACGTACATGTAATTCTCACTCTTTCTCAGCTTCACACTGCATCACGCACATGACAGGGTAGACAGAGGAAACTTGGGAACCTAGTGTTAAGTCATTCCTTTTCGCTCCCCAGTTTTCGGTAAAGCTTAATGTAAACGAATAAACTTGATATTTTTCACTTGAAATTTAATTTATTGTAACTTTTATAACTATATGGATTTATACAAAATGCGGTGTTGAGTTCCACCATCTGGCCCATAGAAAAGAATCTGCGAAATGAAAAAAAAAAAAACTTAATATGAAAAACTTGAAATGAAAAAAAAATGAAAAAGTTTTAGTTTGCCATTTTAAAAAAAAATAGCAAAAGTAATTTTAGCTAAAACGATAAAAAAGAAAAATGGGTACAAAGTGTATTAACAATAGGTTCTCAAGTTTCCTCTACCTACTCTCCCCTTTATTTCGTACAAGAAGGCGGGAATTTGGAAACCTGGCGTTGAGACAGTTCATTTTGTTATTCTTCCCCACTTTCCGCCGAATTCTGCACTGCTTGTTGAATGGCGGAACTCAACGCCGCTCTTTTCTGTTTCCGGAGCGAAGTAATAAAAACACTAAGCATTTAATTTAAAAGTTTCAAAACTCTAGCGCCATAAATCCTATGTTTTCCAACAACATATATACTATACACAAATTGTGACCATCATGCGTCAATAAAAGCAATCAATTACAGCAGTGCCTTAACACGTTCTAACTCTACAACAAAGTTGATCTGAAGCGACTTCCATGATTTACATGTAAATTGGGTTTCAAACAGATTGGAACGTTCATAGTTAACACTATAACTGAATTACAGCCACTAAATAACATTATAGATCTTATCACCCAGATTGAGAAACTATATTCGAATTTCCAATACTTTTTCGAATGTATATAAAAAATTGTATCGATATTAGAAATACAAGTTTAGTAATTGTGCTTAAATTTTCGAGTTAAGGGTCTTGATTCAATTGAATAAAGACTATTTTGGATAAATTCTCTTGTGAACATTTGTTAAGATATTTTGTTCGGAGACAAGTCTTAACTTTCTGTAAGGTCTTAGTACCCGATGTGTGACAAAGTGCTTATGTAGGCTGTTTGCTTTGAACTGTTAAAGGTTGAGGATAATTTGATGTTTTACGTATTATTTGGTATCCATTTTAGAAGGGATGATAGCTGACTCAAAATTGATTTTATATTTATTTACATAATATCTATAGTATAAGAAGCTGTTCGTATATGAAAATGTAGGCAGAGGAAACTCATTCATTACACACTTTTTCTTAATCATCAAGACATTTGAAGCCTGTCGTAGTGCTAGAGGACAAGAATGTGGAGAAACCACGTTAAAAAAACGCGCTAAGTATACTACCTCATAGGTAGCGTGGAAACGTGTGCATAATATGACGATAACAACTTTTATAACTTTTTGAATCGTTATATCTCAGAAACGGTGGCTCGTAAGAAAAAAAATATAAATACATTTTTTATAGATAATTTTATGATCTACAATTTTTGTCTAAAGTACTTTTATGATAAAACTTACTATTTTGCTGAAAACCTTGAATTAAATTTTTTCCATACAGGGGAATGATGGGGAACTTTTAAACATTGTTTATAATTATGTTTTGAATAATTTCACTGAAATTAAACTTGTTGGGACTTTATGTAACTTCATTCAACTCAACTTCAACTCTCATTTTTTGATCTAAATTGACCGGACTAATAACTGTCACATATAGAGTCAAACGTGCAGCTGTATTTTAAAAGTATATAAATATTTTTATATATCCTTTAATATACAGCAAATTCGTAATATTTATTACTGTATTCATACTAAAATTAAATATACAGAAATATATTAAATTTACTTTATGGAGTGTGAAAAAATCTGTTACAAAGATAAAGAGACAAAAGTGGCATCAATATTTACTATTTTAAACTATGCAATATTGAAGGTGCGTACCTTTTTTTTCTTAGCGTAAACGGTGTACCTATAAATGGTAGGGACGTACCCCAATGAAAATATATTATTGGACGTATCCCATTGGGAATTGAACGTATTCAATACCCAATGAAAATATATTACTTTATAGTATATACATTGCCGAAGTTTATGACTACAGTATATAAAAAATGCAAATAGTTTACATTTAAAGTCACAAAATAAGCAGAGAGAAGTCATCATGATAACCATTCGAAATTGACTTAATGTTATGAAAATATTTTTTTTTTCAGCATCACGCCGTACCCCGCTCACGGCAATATATTCAGAGAGAACTTGAGAACATAGTAACGGAGTGTCTTAAACACTCCGTTTCATTCACCACTTTCCTTTTTAAAATTATATAGGAAAAAAAAACAAGAACATTCATTGCAGTAGTTAACTAGTAGTTACTTTTAAAGAGTTACGCATCAGATCCTGGCTCCATCATCAGACTAGCTCGATATCATATTATTATTATATCATATTATTGTATTGTCACCAAAACTACGTGTTACCGCTGTTTTATAATAATACAATCATTTTAAATAAGTCTCACTTAGTTTCTTACATTATTCTAAATTACAAAGGCGTGTTATAAAAGAATATTGAGAGCGTGTGCCAAAGTTATAGGTTAGGGTTCCATTCCCACAAAAAAAAATTGAAATCTACGTTTTGATAATGAGACTAAGCGCGGCGTTAGATCCTGTCAGTCAACACGAAATGCTTTCAAAAATTTAAAATTTAAATTAACAGTGTATGCCATTTTTAATAGACTTGATAGTTCTATTCTGATATTTTACTTCCATGTCGCTCACGAGAAATTAAATTTGTCGTATTCGTATTGATGAAGATATCTAATAAAAAATGAATAAAAACGTTGAACGCCATCTATTTTGGATGGAAATAAAATACAAGATTTATTTTTTAGATAGACTGTTCGATGTAAACTGTATTAAAGTTGATTTGAAATAAACGGTACTTGTTTGTATAATTAGGGTATTAGGATTATATATTTTGCGTTTCAGTTTCCTGGTGCATTATAGTAAACATTAAAGAACGCTTGTTTTTATAGGCAACGTAAGAACCAAATGCTAAGACACTCCATTCTCTACTTTCAGTAGAATACTTGAGATATTGCGAGTTGAGTGGCGGAGCTTAACGCCGGGTCAATCGATAATAGAGGGAGGGAAAAGATAATATTAAATATAATATTCTTTCTGACCGGAAATCGAATCCACAACCATCGCATTAAGAGTCGCACGCTTGTGCTGTTACGTTAACACAGCCTCATGAACATGGCATGTTAAATAGAAAATATTATAAAAAAAAAGAGATGAGTTCCATTCATTTACAGAAAAATCTTACGTCTTCAAATTAAACAAAAAAAAAAGGAAAACAAGACAATTAATATTGAATATATATGATCACAATCTAAAATATAAAACATAGGTACGGCAAAGCAGAAAACTTACATATATGAAACACTTTATTTACTGAGTGACTGACAGACTCAATTTGGTAAGTTGGTTCCTTTAACAATGAAGGAGAAAACTAAAAGATTTCCGAAATTCCTATAAGAATAGAAATAAACAAAATCTTAAAATTGTTAAGTGTTTGCTTGCTATATTTACCGATTATAATATGATGTTTTACTTATCTATAGTATGCTGTACCAAGTATACTAAGGCAACATTGTTTTTTTTAAATAACTTCATGCTGTATTCCGCACACGGTAGAGTAGTCAGAGGGAATATACTGTGGACTCCAAGCCCACAATCTGTCGCACTTACAGACACACGCTAGCGCCCCTGCGGCACAACAAGCCTCAAACAAAGAGAGATGATAAGAAGAGGCTTTTGATTAAAAAATCGGTAACCTGTTTAAATTATTAGAAGCTACGGTGCCACAAGCAGAAACACAGACAGACACCACAATTCAAATTGACAACATCCCTATTTTTACGTCAGTGGTGTTAAAAATAGCACTTAACCCTAACAAACACAGAGTAACATGAGCCGATCGTTAAAAGCGACACAATCAAAGTATTAGACGAGCAAAAATCTAGGAATCGATAGATCACTGTAATTTATAAACATTTTACAATTTACTAAGATAACACAAGAGCTTCACGCAAAATGCCACTAAGACGGATTTTATTTTGATCGCCAAAAGATATTGTTTTTATTCAACGTTCGGAACAATCGTTTGTCATTAAGTATCAATAGTGGAACGCCCAGAAACTTGGTGGTGATTACGATCTGTGTCCCAGTTAGAAGTATGCAGCGAATAAGTTATTTTTTTGCTTTAAGGATAAGTACGAATAGGTACTTGAGAACTTACTGTGATGATACTTTATTCTCATTAGGACATTTCCGTTCCCCCCTTTCCTGGAAGTATTTTTTTTCTTATATTAATTTATTTTATATAGATTGAAATAACCGAGACACCGTGAAGCAGTAAACGCAACGGTTATAAGTACTTGCTCTACTAACAAGACGAAGTGCAGCGTTAAGTTACACCAGCCGCCAGAAAAGATATATCTCATTACTAAGATTTCTATTATTTTAGTCTCTGATAAGTCTTTTTTACCCGACTACGCTACGCAAATGAGGACTGTGTTATTCTTCAAACCAACTATTATTTACTTTCCAAGAAGTCTAGTTTTATATAAATAAGTTCTGACTGCTGATTCCTCTTTATTTTAATTGTTGTTAACATTTTGTTATCTTTTATTTTTATTATTTAAATTAAAGGTAAATATAGCCTAGTGCTTAAAACTTCCTTCTCTAATTGTTACATATAATATTTATAAAAAACATGTATACTTATTTTAGAAACATATAAAAACTTTACCGTGGCTGGATTGGAATACGCACCTCTCGGAATCTTCCAAGCACTCTGACCAACTGAGCCATACGTTGCTAGTTACGTCAAAATTCTTATATGCTTGCTACAATTTATTTATGTCGTTAGCGTCATATAAGGTGTAGGGTGATTTTTAAAAATTTCCGCTACCCAAAGAAAGCTCTCGATAAAGATATTTTCAAGATTTTTATTTTTCTTTCCTAAGTGTGGAATTACACTTTAAAATAATTAAAAATGTTTTAATTAAAATCGTATAAAATCCATACAAGCTTTTGAAAGCTGCTGAATCTTTTAAAATTTATTTTATGAACATTTAACAAGGGTATAAGAAAATAAAGGTGATAAAGTGCGGATTACAATCCTACTACGTCTGAGTTTTATAACTTTAAAAATATCTTATTCTACAAATTGCAGTTAAAACACTTAAAAATATTAAAAATACATACAAATTATATAATTTTCTACTACCCTCAAATACATAAATCCATAAGAAATGCCGTCTCTTATCAAATAGATCTCCAGTTACTTATCAGAATGAAAATCGCAGCCCTAGCTTAGTGGCTACGGAAATCACTTTTAATTAAAAAAACTTGTTTTTGGCCAAACAGAAGAAAAAAAATGATCATTTACAAAGAGTAATCACCACTGCAGTACAGTTATAGTCACGTTCACAGAATATTTTCGTTGGGATGAGATATATACTCTCTTAACTCGATGAGCTGTGTTATTGATGGTCTCTTTCTACCCATAAAATGTCAGAATAACAACATGTCATGGGGACGGATAAGAAAAGTAAGGCTAACGTTTCTCTAAGTTTTTGTAGGTAAACTTTTGATTTTGAGTGACATTTCAAATTTACGAGTGTAATCTATGGTTATAGTATTAAGCTATAAACATATAAAAGATAGTTATAATTTTCAAACCTTATAATTTCAGAGTACAAATTTAACATCTTGGTGGATAAATAAAAAAGTGTGGTAACTCGAGGCATAAACCTTTTTAAATGAATTGAAAACTCTAAAAGTGGAAAATCTATCTCCTAAGTGTAGGAAAATCTTCAGAAATCACGGCTCTACTTTTTTATATACTCAATTTATCGAGGAAAGCGACAGGTTACACCACATTTATCTTTGCGATGTAATTTATTTACTCCCATTTAATAACAAGGCTAAATCAGGTAAAATCGTTAATTAAATGTCATATATATTTATAATAAAATTTTCACTACTTATCTCTATCATGTACATTTAAAAAATATATATATTTATTTAGAAAACGTTCATTAATTTTAACGTAGCGGGATATAAACCCGCGCCTCTTAAACGGATTCCAAGAGGCGCGGATCCAAATACCGCAACGTAAAATTTTTTTATACATTTTCTAAATAAGTAAAAAAATAATATTTAATTTCACGCTCTGTAAACAAAGTCACAGCTTTCATTTAACTAAATCTTGTTAAGGATGAAGGAAACAACGCAAGAAAGAGCTTCGCTTAGTCGCCATCTGTCAACGGTCGACCCCCGTACTGAAAACTTATATCCTCGTAAAGACCATTCAAATTTAAACCTTATTTATAGTCAAATAAAAGTTATTTTAATATATACTTCAATGTCAAGTTTATAGTTAGAAACGAATTATAGGAATATATATCTAATAACAATGGTATAAAGATGAGAGTGTATGTGATAGTTGTCTAAGTTCAAAGTCACGTACTTTAGCGATAAGAACATAGACAAACGGGTCCTTTCGAGGTCATTTTTAGAATTGGACCCCAAAATATCTGAATTTCTTGTATCGATATTAAAATTATCGTAAGAGAAGAACATTTAAAAGTTGATTGACACTATTATATAATATAAAATTAATAGAAACCATTGTAGCGAACCGGAAACCGGTAGTGTGTGACTGTAGGCATATTGGTAGGGATTTCGATTTCCGCTCGAGGAAATGGATTATTTTCATTTTCTCGTTTTAGCAACTAGACAAAGTACAGTGTTGCGTGCCAATCAACATGGAATGTCTCGAAAGTTGGTTGAAAACTGGAGAATGGAATGTCTGAACTCTTGATTGCTTACCCTGCTATTTACTGAATACATTGTGAATCTAAAATAATATAATTTATATGAAAGTCTTGAGTTGAATAATAATAATAAGTAAATTAAATATTTTAAAATACAAATAAAAAAATAAAATTAAATATTTTAAAATACAAATAAAAAAATAAAATTAAATATTTTAAATTTCGCTCTATTAAAATTAACAGCTACGGCTGGAAAATGCCCGCATAATTTACTTGTATTCTTTGTAAATTTAGTGTCAGATTTGCAATTCTGATTGAAGTTGGGTAATGTTGGGTCTGAGATTGTACCAAATTTGGTGAATTTCTCGTCATTCCTTAAATCTAAGATATATTTATTATTTGAATGAAGCCTTTGACAAATTTCGTTTTTGTACAAATTGTGGTGGAAAATTTTGTTGATTATATCTTGATTATTCATTTAATTTTCTCTTTCTGGTGGCTAGAATAAAATGAAAATTAAATATTTCATTAAAAATGTGTCAAGGCGCAACGGAACAAGCGTGTGACTGTAACCGACAGGTTATGGATACGATCCCTACTCGAGGCAACGAAATGTTTAATACTCACTCACTCAGCTTCACGCTGTATCCCGCACATGGCAGGGTAGGCAGAGGAAACTTAGGAACCTAGTGTTAAGACAAAATGAAAATCAAAATGAATGAATCGAAATGTTTAATATTTTTATTAAAATTTTCAGATATCAAAGCAAAGGGCAGCGTTGAGTTCCGCTACTTAACATGCAATTCCTCAAATTCGGCGGAAATTTGGAAACATAAGTAGAACGGTGTATTTTAGCACTAGATTCTCAAGTTCCCTCTGCCTACCCTTCCGTGTGTTATACAGCGTGAAGCTGAGTGAGTAAGTTATTAAAAATATCTTTTGAAAACAAGCTTTCTGAACGATTGTGTAATGGTTTATAGAATTTTACTGATCAAGCTCATTTATTTGATACTCAAATAAGGTGATTTTGCATAAATATGTAATCCGCCATCTAAAAATATTAAATATTTCCTTTTCTTGAGTGGGAATTAAATCCACTATCTACCACGTTTTACAATCACGCGCCACTTCCCTATTAAAGTTTTGTATATAATCAAAATATATTTTTTTTTCTTGTGGCAACACTGATATCGAAACGTTTTTAAAACTTCTCCTGTGAAATTAAATAAAATTATTAGTATTTTCTATTGTTAAATTTGGTGTAATTTGTGAAAAAGTTCTGTGTTATTGACATTTGTACTGTTATAACATATTCAGTACTTTATAGTGTGTAAAACTCCCACTGGGTTGTATGAACACTTTGAAACTATATTAGAAGAGGTACTTGTGAAATTATCTGGATCTAAGAAGTCTATAATTA
>DWMZ01002432.1:0-14136 GCA_018249855.1 Eueides tales michaeli | reverse complement strand
AGACAATCTTTTCACAGCAAACATAATGAATAATAAGAACAATGAGATATAATATGAAATTTCAACAAAACATTTCATTAGGATAGACATAAAATTATAATCCCACAAACAACATCCTAAAAAACAAGCAAGTCTCGATGAAGCTATTTCTTTCTCTATAAAAAGTAATGAAACTCTTGGTAAAGCTAAGCTAAGTCTAAAGTCCTTTACTGCTATTTTTTATTAATAAAGTAAAATGTTATATGACCGACTATACTTAAAATAATAATTTAAAATTCATAAGTAATTTCAATTCCTTAAAAATAATAACGTATTGAAATATATGATGCCTTTTCCATATTTTTACTCATATATTTGCTCGTTAGATTATTAATAATATATCACGAGGATAAAAAGGTAAGGTAAGAGGACCCGGCGCTCCTCTCTGATAACGTATCAGTTTCACTCCGCTAAATTGTCTCGAGTGAACTCCAGACCTTTTAGGATTTATGATCTCATTATAAGCCCATAACATGTGATTCATTTTTATACTGATGTAGAAGTTCCTCCACTTGTTATGGTATTTGGTTTAATATGTGTGTTTATTGTAGATAAATAATTTGAAGATATCATTGAATATGCAGTATCGTATTGCATCGCGGCGTTGAGTTCTAAAATATCGTTCAACCAAACCGGTCTCGGCTTTAAAGCAGAAAACTGATATTTTCATATAAAACCCGTCCTATATCGCGGACTATTTAAAATAATAAAAATTGTTTTCAATTACTTTTAACATATGTTCGAATATTTTAAAATATTTAAAACTCATTTGGAAAAAAATGTTAATATACGAGTATATGTATATATTTTTAAATTTAGATTAACATCTACTATTTGAACTAATTTCTTTACAAATTGCACTGTGTTTTATATTGTCTTTTCATGTTTGAACTACATTTTTTATATTAGTTAACAATGTAACTAGAAGTTGTTAATGTATGTTGTTTTCTTTTTTAGTTTTATTATCAAACAACCAAAGAAAGAAAGAAAGTAGTGTATGTTTCTTATTTAGTTCAGTGTTATAATACACTATTCCCACTTCTTGGCTAATTCTAAAGACATGCATTATTATATTAAAACATTAGTTCTTTTAAGTTGAAATCAAACCCATTACTGTTGCGTTTACAATTAGACGATGTGCCGTCACATAATTCCAGTTCAATTCTAAATATGGTGTTTTTTACTTTATCCTTTCGATATATTAATAAATATGTGCACAGATCCAATATTTCATAAAATAGATATTTAACAAAAAAATCTTACTTATTTATAAGACGCGTCTCTCTTTGAATTAAATCATATGTTCTCACCAAGCGGCGTCGAAATTCTTACGCTTGTTACAACTTATTTATGTTTTTAGCGTCTCTGTACGGAGATTTTTCAAAAATGTCCGCTACCTAAAGATAAGACCATAAAAATACCGGTTATGAGAACATGCAATTTGTTATTTTATTTCTATCTTTAAAAATAGTAAAATATTCTATTAAGGACGTGAAAGTAGTTTACATCCACAGCCGTTGCGTTACCGTGCACAGCCAGACGATGTCCGACCGAGACGTACGAGTAGTATTGAAATACATGTATTGTTTGTAAGTATTCTTTTCATACCATAGCTAGCTCTTATGCTTAGCTCGTCACAATGTGAACAAACAATTGCAAAATATCGAGATGAGATAAAAGCAAAAACATCATTTGTATTTAAAATATCGGTACTAAGAATTCCTCTCTCATACGTGAAGAGGACTAAAAATAAAAACTCAATTAATAGGTACTTTACAATAGAAGGTAAATGCTTACTTTGAGTCGTTCGTTTCTAATAAGAGGGCCGTTTAAAGCTAAGCCGAAAGGTGGCTACTAAAATTATTATTTTTCTTCCCTAAGTGTGGAATAACGCTTTAAAAACAGTAAAAATTGTTAATATTAAATTGTTAATAATTAATTAATTAAATTGTTAATACAAAATTAAATAAATGTTAATAAAATTGTTCTATGAAGTGTCATCTGCAGATTAACAGAGAGGAAAGATGATATAATAACAATAAATACGACAGAGTTACATTTCCCGTAAGAGATTTATCTACAATAACAGTAGTTCACTTACGCAATGGTTTGTCTAATCATTAACTCGCGACGCGGTCCACACTTTATGTACACGTTCTTTGATTTTACGATATCGCACTTTCATGGTCTCATAAAATAAATAACACCACGAACTCGGGCCTTTATCATATCGCGGTGGGACAATGTCTGACTGTTAACGCGATGGTTTTAGGTTCTATACCCACTCGGGAGTTATATATTAAGTTATCATTCTTTTTATTACTTAGCAGTTATTCTATCAGTACTTAACAGAAATAAGCGTTGCATAGATGATATAATTGTCTATTTTTAATAGAAAAGAATATCAGTTAAGTCGCGATACGCATTAATAAGTGTCTATTGCCGCTCACAGCACCGTGTAACACTGGAGGGGCACACTTGCATGTATTGCTTATCGATATTCAACGTTGCGAATCCTTCAAGTGAGAACTGAGCCCGCTACTATGACATAAAAGTTATGCCAAAAATTAGTTATAAGCATTTTCCGTAGTTTTTTTAAATTAAATTTTAATATTATTAATATTATAAGTATTATAAGAGCTTTTCGCGAGATCTTAGTCAAAGCTCATTTCAATACAGTCAAGTTGGGTCTTTTAGAACTTCTTTCAATACAATAAGATTAATTTACCTGAATATTTTGATATATTGCTTGCCTGCTTTAGAAAACTTTTACAAAATAGAAATTTACTACATATTGTCTTGAAGCAACTAAAGTTATAAATAACCAAAAGATACCAGCCATTATGCTTCGTAAACACTAATTCCCGATTTGTATTAAACTTACTGTGAAATCAATCTATGGGGTAGTTCCTGGGTCTTAATAATAAACTTTTACAGTAGTTATAGTACAAATATTAGAAAAATAATAAGTTAAAAAATATAGTTAAAATCATTTATTTAATGTATCACATTAGTGTGTAGCAATGTGATAAATATTTGATATTAACTTGTTTAACGGTAAGGGCGGGCGAGAGACGTCGTCGACTTTATAGCGTTTTTTTTGGCAAAAGAGGCAAATTAGGTGGCACGTGGCAAGTGTACTGTAACTTCGTTCACTACTTATATATTTATTTATACCTCATATTTATTACATTAAAGTTCGAGGAAAAGAAAGGGCAAAAATTCTTTACGTACGAGTATGTACTTTATAGTGGTGTTATATGAATAAGTATTTTTGATATCTTATTTGCAGACATCGCAGCTGAGTTTAAAAACGATTAATAAACGATTTCTATGGGTATGAATATGTGAGAAATATTTTTTTTCTATAGTCCATTCGTGTTCGTTATTCTGTATGTAATTATTTTAAATATATACATTCAAAGTAATGTTAAATGTGCATATATTTGTTCTTCATCACATTTTCTCTCGCATACAGCAAGGCAGAGAGTACCTAGTGTCGGATATTCCGTATCAAACTTTGCTACCGAATTGTATGTGTATTTGACACTGTGAATTAGCGGTCATTTATTGTTCACAAACAATAAAATAAAACATAACCTAAATAAACAATCAAATAAAACATAACCTAAATAAAATGAATGCAAATATGGAAAAATGAAAATTGTTTTACTTTTAAACGTAAATAAAAAAACAAAACAGATTAATCCAATAATACTCGTATATAACGGGTAACCCGTTATATACGAGTATTATTGGATTAATCTGTTTTGTCTCCGAGGTATTATTGGATTAATCTGTTTTGTTGGGAATACATTCATTTTATGTTTATAATAAAATTAATGTATTATATTAGTTAAAGTAAGAACTTGTATAACTTCAAAATTGGTAGTATCTATATTATCTATACATAACGGGTAACCCGTTATATACGAGTATTATTGGATTAATCTGTTTTGTCTCCGAGGTATTATTGGATTAATCTGTTTTGTTGGGAATACCTTCATTTTATGTTTATAATAAAATTAATGTATTATATTAGTTAAAGTAAGAACTTGTATAACTTCAAAATTGGTAGTATCTATATTATCTATACATAACAGGGCAGTAAAAAAAACCTAGTGTTCACGTTTTCGTTTGCGTTGAGTTTCGCTACTTGATAGGGTAACTCGCTGAATTTTGTCCGTTACAGTATTATAATGAAACTAATCTCTTCACCTGAGTGGAGATCAAATCCATAGTCATTGCGTTTAGACGCATAAATATAAAAACTTAGTCAAGTCTCCTAAAATTGTTATATATACCGCTATATTAATATTACAAATCAAATATTTTTATTTAGTTAACAATGCTCTAGGAATCACTTGAGCAAATTGGAAATATCATCCTATATTGAGTAAGCTACTTACTTATTAACAAAGGCTTAATGTCATCACATTAATCATTCCAACATCGCTGCGGCAAGAAATACCTCGACAACCCACAACTCTTAGCAAATAAAAAAAGAGAAGAAATAGTACGATATAGCCCAAGAGTAACGTATGTTGCTCTTAAAACGCTAAGAAGTATAATTAGTGGATGGAATTCTTATTGACAAGCTATATTTTTATGTTTGTCATGAGGCCATAGAATTTTTATTTGTGTATATTGATTATATATTTTTTTATAAACAATTTTGTTTTTTTTTATATTATTGGGCTATAATAACAAAAGAATAACCTAAGTATCTAGTGGAGCAATAATAACATCTCACGTGCGCGGGTCGCACGTCGACAGTTGTGATGTCGACGAGGCAAACGTGAAACAAATCCGACGTTATGGAGCATACACATATTATTTTAGATTCTCATGAACATAAATATAAAACATTTATAGTTTTATTTCTCCCGCTGAGAGTGTGCTAGCAAGAGGAGAATTAGGCTTAATTCTCCTCTTGCTAGGACACTCTCTGGTGTCCATTTTCTGACTAACATCGAAACATTATAAGCCTTTTAAAAATGTCTCAATACACCAAACATCTTTACTAAATCAATACCTTCCAAAACAAACCAGAACACTTACTGTGAACGCAGCGGTGGTCGATTCGATTCGGTTTATGTTATACAGCCCCCCTGTACTAATCTATAGGTACACCAGGTGGGTCCAGTACACCTGCTTTGTCGAGTTCTGCAACACTAGCAATGTCTCGTAAATTGAGCGGTGGAAACAAAACGTCTTAATACTAGATACCCTCTGCATACTCTGCTATACGTTAATGGTGTATATATTATTGTCATATATTAGATGTAACAAGGCAAAACGTGGCGTTAAGTTCCGCCACTCAACACGCAATGTCTCAAATGAGGCGTAAAGTGGGGAACCAAAGTGGAAAGGAGTGTCTTAATACTCGCCGGCAGGTACCAAGTCAAAAACCGAAGTGTCAAGCCCCTCACAGATCATTTTCAATAATTTGAGCTTGAGACAGGTAGCGATCCGTGAATTATGTACAAAATGTACTAGAAACTAACGTTGATTCGGTACAAGATAGCTTCTCTATATGCCACAGTCAACATTCGGTGTGTATCCACGCACTTAATTTCGTTTTTCACACAAAATTTGCCGAACATGTCGGTCGGTATAACTGAGTGACATGAGTACCAGCATAACGCCACAAAAGAATCGAAATTTGAAAAAAACGCGATGTTTTTTGAACACACCTCATTTAGGAAAGAAAGCCAACAAAAGCCTCAGAAGAAAGCTAACTAGGCAGGTGCTAATTACTTAAAGAGAATATTATCTGCAACGAATTCCGATTTTATTTTTGTTTCTCCTTTTAGAAGAGGAGACGGCTCGGACATACCACTTTTTGCTGTCCGTTCGTACACTCCACTACAGCCCCTGGATAACTTACGTGATAACTATCTTTAATACTCCTCAGTCCTCAGACGTTTTGCGTGACCTTCCTCTAGTATCAATGTTACTGCATTCGCATAAACAAACTAAGATTTTTTCCCGCCTAATTCCTGCCTCAAAATCCATAGCTTTATAATTAATTATAATTAGCCAGATTACTACTACACAGTACATGTACAATATAAACATACTACTACATTATTTACAGAATTATTAAGCGTACATTTTTATTAACTTTGAACAAGATGTCTTATGTGAGCCAGATATTTCGTTAGGACGAGCCAGTGAATACACGATGAAGCTTAGTCCCAGTCTTAGATCCCATTGTTTACTCACGAGAGGTGAAACTTCCTGATAAACAACTGTGGATTAACTACTATACTGTGTATTAAGATCGACTTTTATTTTTAGGTTATAATGATATGATTATGTGGCTTATTTGAGAAATACGGATATACAATATACATATATACAAAATATATACGTTAATGACAGCGAGTGACGGCACTGAAACCCGCTATCAATAACGTGTTATTATTGTTGGGAAATAATTTACGTAAAATGAGGATTATGTCCTCGTGAGCTCAACATATGAGCGTTTACCTTCCTTACGATGTACACAGTGCAATGGGCATTGCGGCTATTTGATATATAATATATTTTCTAATTGTTGTGATCATTTTGTGTTTAATAATTAGAAAAAATATATTAAGCATAATAGAATTGAGATTTTTTTTTGTATGAACTCGTTTCGGTTTCGAAATACGTGACTTAGGATTTTATTCATACTCGCATTATATTTTTCTTATTATGAAACCCCTAACATACCTTTAATTCTTATATCATAAATGCTTCTATCACTTTTAACTATATGTATGAAATAATAAAGAGTCGAGTTTTCTATAGCGAAAAAAATAAATAAATAAAATGAGACTTACAACATTATACTCGGAGCGAGCATATCAATAAGCCTAACTATGCGCGAGAACACACGTTAGATGCCGAAGCAAAGCTAAATATGCTATCGAAGGTATCTTGATATATCGGCGGCAGGTAGTCCCCGCCATGCGGGCTGTATTTACGGGTTTACTGGTGCTTCCGGAATATATAGGGGAATAGCTTATTGCTCCTGACATCGACATACTCGAGTCTATTATCATGCTAAGTGTTGAAAATCTAATAAAGCTTTCTTGTACAGTTCAACAGCTTTACGTTGTTCCCCGTATAACAAAGAAACTTGAGATATTATTGGTTGGGTTTTTCATGGTATTGCGTAAATTTTGAGACATTTCAGTAGAATAACAGAATTTTGTCTTGCTGAAAAATAATATTTATTAATTAATAAATAAAGTATTTAAATTATTTTATGTTTTCAGTTTCTTCGTCCTCAACTTTTATTTATTTACCTTTTTGCACAATTCGTTGCAGTCTAATATGTAATAACTAATATAATTTTATAGCTATTTAAAGTACAGAACGTTAACAGCTACCGTAATAACACATAATTTCAATGAGAATTTCCTATTGTTTCCGTAGTTATTTTGGTATGTTTATTTTAACTTTACGTAGGTATATTGTATGTAAACACAAGCTGTTGCGATTCGTTGTTATTGTTAATTATCAAATTAAACATAAATATAATATATTTAATGAAATATTTGTAAGTATTTTAGTTGCTCTATAAGACTTGTTTGTAGTTTTGTCTCTTAATCCGAGATCATCGTGGCGTGGTGGGTCAACATCTGGCGACGGTCGAAATATTGAGTTGCGAGTCCAGTCCCTGCTGATATTGATTGTATTTAAATTATTTTTATTTCCCCGCTTTGGTAGGCGAAGCGTGTCGTTATGTTCCACCGTTCCAGGAAGAGCTGAGTCAATGCTAGTTTCTACGCTACCCTGCCCGCCGTAAAGAGAGCTAAGAAAAATAGATATAGTCAATGAAATGTTCATAAATAGTAACCGTTGATGACGCATACGCTATGTTTCAAAATTTCCACATTCTCATATTATTTATTTATTCAACAATAAAAATTGGTCATAAGGGCTGTCTCCCAACGGTCGACCCAATTGCTTCTAAATGATAAACGATCTCGGTGGACCTGATGTTATATGAGAGTTTCATTTAAATCAATAGAAGCTCTTGACTGTAAGCGCTACACTACTTGACTATAAGCAGTGAAACTTTATAAATTGATATTTACATTAAAGTTCTGAAGTACTATAAAATTAAAATCTAAGGAGTATGTAGATAATGATAAATTAAGGCTGTAGTTCGCAAGGTGACAGCGAGCAAATATAGAGACCGATAGGAACGGGAAATACCTTGTGGGTTCGATTTCTAATCGGAGGAGTTAATTGTATTCAATTCCTCGCTCTGGTAATAAAGCGCGGTGATTTACGGTACTCTACTGACAATGTTTCTATAATTGGAGATAAGCTGAGGAAATGAGTGCTAAGACAGCACCAGGTTACAGTATTATATACGGATAACAATAAGCTTTAAGCAATACTATGTTTTTTGAAAATTTGGTTGATTTAGACTTAAACAGTATTGGCTAGTGAAGGAAATGACTGTGTATTTAGTAAAATTATTTATATTTATAACTAAAGTAAAGTAACTGTCGACTGGAACCTGCAATAACAAGAACAGTAGATTACAAACTTTCCATTGATCTATGTATTTTATTCTTCTTATTTTTTTTCGCGTAGCGAGAAATCACATAGAATATAGTGTTGAAACAATTAGCACCTTACTTTCCGTACAAGTTTTGACAATGTGCATTAAACAGAGGAACTCAACGCCGCGCTTTGTTCACCAAAGCGGCTGATTGAATGCGCTATACCACTGCGCCATGACCGCACCACTTATAAATTACGTATCCAATACACTACACTAAGGTACACGTCACTAGTAATAAGAAGCCTTCTTCAGCTAATCAACGTTAATTAACGACCCTCAGTCATTAAACGTACACTGCGTACGCTGCGAGGTCCAATTATCTCATTAGCCGAGTAATAGGATCGTAAACGCGCTCCTCTCATCAAACTAAACCTCGTTTCCATGCAGCATCACCTGCGCTACATCATACAATGTATCATATTGTATCCGATGTATCATATTACGATGAATCATATTGTATCCGATGTTTAGTCGCGGAACTCAACACCGCGTTTTTTAATTACCACAGCGCAACTAAGAAAATAAAAGATCATCTTTACTGAAATCAAATTTACAACCTTTGCGTTTACAGTAAGATCACGTAATTGGTAATTTGCGTAAAGATTTTTATAGGTATTAAGTTTAACTGTCAAATGTCAATTATTGGATTTTATTGGTCTTATTAAGGTTATTGGTGTATTGAGAAGCTTTTGAAGAGCTTATAATATCTCGTAGTCAGTCAGAATGTGAACACTAGAGAGTCTGAGCACTACTTTATGTAATTCAATCTACAATGTCATTAAAATTAATGCTGTCAGTATCTTTCAAAGTTCTAGTAAAGATACATAGTATCTTTACAGTGATTACTGTGACAGTGTAAATATACTCGTATTGGAGTTTTAACCTTTGATACTATTATGTATTTTAAATATGTAAATCTATGAATTCTTTTATTAATAATTAAAGCAAAACAATTTATGTACTACATAGATGCAGAATGTAGTTGCTTAATTTTCTTTTATATCGGATATCTGTTAAATTACATTTAAAAATATAACGAATGATTTTATTTAGTTTATGTTTTATTGGATTTAATTTTTTTAAGAAACAAATCATCGCTCATTCACATAACTTCATTTATGTGACTGTATATGTATACTATAAACAATATTCGCAGAAGCAACATAATGTTAAGACACTGCATTCTTCACTTCCGATCGATTCGATCCAATTTCGATATGTCAATTTCTAATTTTCGACATATGGCTTGTTGAAGGACGAAACGCAACGCAATAGAATTTAGTGCTACAATACTCTGTTTTCTGCATTTGAATTTGGGCTCTGTCTCTCGAGAGCACCCACACTGCGTTGACAGTCCTACACTATAATAAATATATGAATATTTTAATCCATTATTAAAACCCAAGAAAACCAAGTTAAAAAATTTACTTCTTTTCGCAATGTATGAAGTATAACATTACCCATAAACGTATAAAATACATAGTCATCCGCTTGTAATTGTAGTTCACATAAAACACGAGCTCTGCGCTCGTCCTGCTTCAGTGGCGGGTGATGCATTTAAACTTTTCAATTTGTAGACTCACACCTGCACATAGAACAGATTTATTGTACAGATCGCTCGTCCGCAAGCGACGACATACCTCGTATTTCTTTACACGAGCTTCTACAATATCGTATATTAGATTGTTACGAGTATATATAGTCTTAATAAGTATTTAACACATAGCAGAAAGTATTTGGTTACAAGTCACATCATTTTAGGATTAGGATTGCTTTACAGTTTCCCGCTGTCTGTCTATAGCGGCGGTACTGTGTAGCGGTATGGCAGAAAACTTAAGAGCGGTAAACTGAAAATAATTGTAATATATTTATTTTCCTGAATGGAGATTGAATTCATAACCTGCGCTCACAGTAGGAAATCGTCCTACTACGCCAGAACGAAATTACCATATTTTATGGGCTCGTTATGTTCTTTTTTTCAGTTTCACGCTGCATCCCGCTCATGGGAGGGTTGGCAAAGGGAACTTGGTAACCTAATATCTTAATACTAGGTTCCTAAGTTCCCTTATAGTGTATAGAACAGTGTGTTTTAACACTCCGTATCCTAATTTCTTCTGAATTTGAGGGATTGAGTGTTGAGTAGCGAAATACAACGCCGTGCTTTGTCTTGTTACCAGAGTGAAGTAATGAAACTATCTTCGAGGAGGATCGACCCATAGCGTGTACAGTCATACGCAAGTGTCCCTGCGCCATGACAGGCCTCTGGTCTCATGAGTTATGTTAGTTTTTAAAATGAGAATAATATATATTATATGTTTTCCGTGTTTAGTGTGGAATAAGTAAAGTTTTAAATATGGTAAAATGATAATAACTCTGAACGCCTATGGCATTTTAAGCTTTAAAATTTAAATATAAAACTCAAAAGAGGCCTGTTGTGGCGCAGTGGCACAAGCGTGTGACTGTAACCTACAAGTTATGGGTTGGATACCTACCCACTCGAGGAAATGAAATATTCGATATTTTCAATTTAAATAGTTAATTATTTTCATTTCTACGCTATTGGTACCAAGCCAAAACGCGGCGTCGAATTCCGGCACTCCATATGCAATACCTCAAATTCGGCAGAAAGTGGAGAACGGAAGTGAAACAGAGTGTCTTAATATTAGGTTTTCAAGTTCCATCTGCCTAATGGCAGGGATACATTGCGGGATACAGTGTAAAGCTAAAAAAAATACTTAAATTTTCATTTATTACATAGACTAATACACATGTCATGTGGTGTATAATTCTAACTATAACATCCATTCTCCAACTCATGCGGAAATTTAGATATGGAAAATCGGCTGCGACGTCTACAGTTAAAGTCTACAAAATACTTATACATAAAAGCCCACCCATTATAAAGACTCTAGTTAGTAAAGAAAAAAAAGTTTCGTATCCCCGAGTGTTCATTTAAAAATCTGGCAAAACGCTTTAAATGAGACACGTGAAAGTGACACAAATGACAGAGCACTTAGGGCGACGTAATTTACCCGCAATCCACGAACTCTTTGCCAAATACCGCTATAAAGTCGACCTTTAGTGTCGCGTCGACGTCTCCCGCCCGTCCTTGAAACTAAGTAAGTACACACAAATGTGATACTTTAAATAATGAATGAATAAAAACTTTCTTCGAAGTTAAATTACTTCGCATATTAAAACGTCGTTTAAATAGCTATTTCCTATATGTAATAGTATGAATTTCTCTATATAATCAAAATTTTTAAATTTTTATTACAAGTAGTATAATAACGTTGGTGTAAAAAACATTAAAATAAATAATAACAACTTAATTCAACTCGTAAAATCGCTAGTGGCGCAGTCTGACTGTACGTACAATGGTTGTGAGTTCGAACTGAGGTTATAGAAGATATTTGATCTCGCTCGAAAGATAGACAGTTCGTGGAGAACAAAATGCCTTAACTCCGCGAAAAGTCTGCTACCCTGTTATGCGGTAAAGGCGTTAAGCTGTTAAAAAAACCTTTTATTACAAAAAGCTTACTATTTTGTGTCTGTATTATTTGTTTTCTAAGAACCTTGATCTTAAGTGTTTTTGTGTTAATGATTGACGCACATTTATAATTGTATTTAGCGGTTACTTTGATCCCTCGGGAGACCTCGACGGACACGGTACACACGGCACGGGCGGCACAAACGACTAAAATTGTAGACATAGGTCGAGAATGTTGGGATGGTTTAGTAATTATATAAGTAAATTAATTTGAGTCTATCGTAGCATAATGGGACAGTATCTGATAGTACTCAGTTTTAATGTATATTAAGGGAAATTATATAAAACATTTGACTATCATTCTGTATTTTGCATATATCAGTGTAGGCAGGGGGAATCGTTAAGATACATCGCATAGCATTTATATTTAAAAAGGTAAACATAAAAGCTTATATTGTAATTATTTGATGACTGGAAAACGACGACGTCAGCAATTCTAAACGTATTTGAAACGCGACAGTTACTATTTAAACAATATCCACCAGAAATGGCCTACACTATACTGTGTACATTTCTGTTAAATAAAGATATATGTTTTGTTTCAATATATTATTTTATTACAAAAAGGAGATCGCCTAGGCGCAGTGGTAAAGCGTCTGACTGTAAAAACATGTACGTGGTCGTGAGTCCGATTCGTAATGATGAACGAAATAACATATTATTATATGATACATGGAAATATAAATACCAAACCCAAACTGAACTCGATCGTAACAACCACTAAGGTAAGTAGAATTGACTACGAACACTGTGTGTTCAATATTATAGGACGCCGAGTTAAATTGATTCTCGCGTCATTGTTTGTTTACAAACTGAAGAAGCTCCTTGCTCTAGTTAGTCGATTTACAGTTTAAAGATGAAATTAATTTGCTGTCATGTTCCTTATATCAAGTTTCTAATAATAATTTGTAAAATGATTTTTAATTTCTGCTTTCAAATCAAATCAATATATTATATATACATAACCCATCATACCTGGGGCCAGTGAGTTCCGTCGCTTGCAACACTTGTGTTGTGAGTCACAGAACTTTTAGTAAGTTTATTTATACTAGATTGTAACGACACCGTGGGTTCGATTTTCACTCGAGGTTATAACATTTTTTCGCTCTGCTAAAAAGATAAGAGCAAAATTGGACGGAAAGCGGGAACTTGAAAGTATTGACACTAGCTCCCCTCTGTCTACTTTACTATATACTAAAAATAAGCTCCACGTTCTATACTACCTACATTTTTGTTAAGACACTCTATAAAGTGAACGAATAATCTATTTATCTGTATTTTGTATTTAAAATTTTATGTTTTCTACTCAGAGATATAAATTATTTTAATTTTTCTGCAATTATAGGTAAAGTTCGTTGCTATTAAACGAACAATGTTTCGAATCCAGACAAAAATAGAGAGCTTTCTTAAAACTAGTACCTCTCTCTCTCTCTTCTGAGTTCTCGTCTCTTTATCCGTTACGTATGGTCATAGAGCTTCAAGTTATACAAGTTTTTATAATAAATCTGTTAATTGAGTCCGTAGATTTTTATGAGAGTGTAATCAATTTACTACTAACGAAGCGGATTAATGGAATAAAATCTCGGAGCCAATTACTTTTATATAACGGATATCTGTTAAATTATATTTTAAAATATAACAATTATCATTTTGTTTTGATTTGGTTGGTTTTATTAAGGTTATGTTTTATGTGATGTTATAGTTTGTGAAACACAAACTTCATATACTAATTATATATATTCACAATATGACATACCTTGTAAATATTAAATGATTGAGCTATAATACTATAAAGAAAGTACGTCATCTTTTGCTATAATACTATAAAGAAAGTACCAATTATTTACTCGCACGCACGCACGCACGCACGCACGCACGCACGCATATATATATATATATATATATATATATATATATATATATATATATATATATATATATATATATATATATATATATATATATATATATATAT
>DWMZ01002431.1:0-14138 GCA_018249855.1 Eueides tales michaeli | reverse complement strand
TGAAATTTTTAATATTTTCAATTAAAATATGTTATAATATTTTCATTTGTTCGCTCTGGTAACAAAGCACTACTTACACGCAATGCCTCAAATTCGGCGAAAATTGAGGAACGGAACGGACTGTCTTATCACTACGTTCTCAAGTTCCCTCTGCCTACCCTGCCATGTACGGGATACAGCGTGAAGCTTAGTAAGTAAGTAAGTACTTTATAGAGTTCAATGAATGTAGACGCGTTTCCGCTAGAGGAAATACTATAAATTAATTTCCCTAATTGTTCTTTTTCAACAAAATTTAGTAATATAGTATGTAAATATATAACAATTATTATTTTCTTATTCTGTGAGACAAGAAACAGAATTATTTCGTCATTTAATATAATATCAGACATGTAGAGAAAAACTTATTGTTTTAACACTAAATAAACTTCCGTTTATCTTTAGAAAATGTATGAATCTAGTTATTTTTTTGAGCTTCACGCTGTCTTGCGGCAGAGTGGGCAGAGGGAACTTGGGAACCTAGTGTTAAGATACTTCGTTCCATTAGTCACTTTCCGCCAATCCTGAGGCATTGCGTGTTGAGTGGCGGCGACACGCCACGCCGAGCGTTGACTTGTTGCCAGAGAGAAGAAATGAAAATATTCAATATTTAATTTTGAAAATATTATTTTTTTAAATTCCTCGAGATCGAACTCACAAGTGGTCGCTTTTATAATCACACACCTGTGCCTCTGCGCCACGACCGAATATTCACGTCGGCTTAACTCATTCTAACAACGAGAACAGCTTACATTTGTATGCCAACCTAACCCTCCTTTATCATAATTAAAGAGAAGATAATCAAAATTGTCATGTAGATACTAAAATATTACTTCTCCAGCTACAGCCAGGTACCGGTAAGGTCCTTATATTATGTGCGGGCAAAATTTAAACTAAAAAGTTATTTTACAGGTAATCCTATGGGATACTTAATATGGGATAAACTAAGTTTATAGACTCTACACGCCCTATACGAGTCGGCATGAGTGTAATTCTATGTAAATGATGTTTTATATGCCGTTAGAGTGACGTGACTGGCAAGTCTATTGGGTAGTTAAACATTTAGATAGATATCTCATTTTGAGAGTAAAATATTTTATTTTATACTAGCAGACTCGTGCGGCTTCGCCCGCTTGTTTTTTTATTATGTACAAGTGGCACCAGAATGGCTTCGTCCGCTTTAACGATATGTATTTTTGTTTTTGTTTAACATATGTATGAAAATTCGAAATTATAGCTAAAACTATAATATAGTCCAAACGATATTGATTTATTTTTTTAAAAACAAACAAAAGCAAACAATCATATCTGCTTAAATATTTTTGTTAAATAAAAAGTATCCTATGTCCTTTCTAACTCTAATAATATTAGTACTCCAGTGGAGTAATGGAAGAGCTGCTATTTATATATGATTGTGGGTTTCACTTTCGTTTGACTATTTTGGGAAACATGATGCGGTGTTGAGTTCCGTTTGGTAATGCAAAGTATATCGACAATTATTTTCCCTGTTTTCCGTTTTATACGTCTAAAAGCGAGTTTTTTTAAGTTTGTTGGTATATATTGCTTCACACTGTATCCCGCACGAGGCAGGGTAGGCAGAGGAAACCCAGGAACCTAGTGTTAAGACACTCCGTTTTCCACTTTCCGCCGAATTTGAGACATTGCGTGTTGAGTGGCGGAACTCAACGCCGCGCTTTGCCTTATTACCAGAGCGAAGAAACATTAAATAATTAAATTAAAAATATTAAATGTTTCATCTCCTCGACTGGAGATTGAACCCAAAACCTATCGGTTACAGTCACACGTTTGTGCCGCTGCGCCACGACAGGCCTCATTAATTTTCAATTTAAATATTTAATGTTTAATTTCTTCACCCTGGTAATAAGGCAAAAGCGCGGCGTTGAGTTCCGCTACTTAACACATAATGCCTCAAATTCGGGAACGGAAGTGGAACGGAGTGTCTTAACACTAGTTTCCCAAGTTCCCTCTGCCTACCTTACCATGTGCGGGGTACAGCGGGAAGTGATCAAAATTTTTCTCCTACGAGTATATTTGCAAATTTTTCCTCAATCAAGTATGTATCCCGCACATGGCAAGGTAAGCAGACGTTGGGAACCTGGTATTAAGATACTAGATTTACATTAATAACATTTTGATATAGTGTTAAGATACGCCTCTCCGTTCCCCACTTTCCACTGAATTTGAGGCATTGCGTGCTAAGATGCGTTTGTTGCCAGAGTGGAGAAAAGACAACATAACAAAGCGCGGAATTAGTTCCGCCTCTCAATACGCATTACCTTAAATCAGCGGAAAGTGGGGAACGGGTGTTTAAATGGGAACGTATTATTTTAACACCAGGTTCCAATGTTCCCTTTGCACATTTTGCCATGAGGAGAAAAAAAATTGTACGTATTTTAATATGATTCAAGGTACCCCAAAAACTTCATATAGTAAATACTTGAAATATTATGCTGAAAGGTAAAAATGTCTCAGATTTTCCTAAGTGTCTCAGAGTTTTCTAACAGAACAATTTATTAGGTGCTTGTGTAGACAGAGTTAGTGTCTTACAAAGGACGTTACAAGTACGACTTTCATGTTTAGAAGACTAACATCTTTCTTCAAGTAAGGTGAAAAATATAAATGCTATATATTCTATCGCCTTACTCTTGTAGAGCTCAGCTTGGATTATATAAAGTACTTGTCAGCCCGTTTGTTCACATGGACTTTAATAGCTGAAGAGGAAAATCTCAGGAAGAAATGGAAAGTGTAGGAAATCTATAAACAAGTAGGATTTCAAGATATATGAACGTATAAAACCCGTTCTTGTAGGTATATCGTAACATCCTCACTTAAAATATCTGCAGATCAAATTATTTTTTAAGAAGTTTCATCTTATGGTAGTCGTTACTCACTAACGCAAAAGTTTTATAAGTATCCTACACAACGCAGGGTAGGCGGGGAACCTTAGGTACCTAGTATTAAAACACTCTATTTCCATTAATAAAATTCTCTTCTTCACTTTCTGCCAAATTTAATAGGTTATGTATTGATTGGCGGAGCTCAACGTCGCGATTTGTCTCATCACCAGAGTGCGAAAATGAAAATATTAAATATTTAATTAATTTGAGTCGATATTGAAGCCACAACCTGTCACGTTTTTAGTCGCACTCAGGACTATATTTAATATGTTACTTTTATATTTATCTAAAGGAACTAAATACTTTATATATTTTATAATATGTAAAATGATATAACATTGAATATTTTGTAATATTTCTTACAAAAATATCTCGAGAGACACTCCTTGACTTACTTTCACAAATTTTTCTGTCGACAAAAAAATTATTTTCTAAATATTAGAGTTATTATAGTAGAATACCCTTTTACTCATAGTAAATGTGGACGGTAGCACTAAAATGGATCATTGTTTTTTCAGTTTCACATTTTTGTGCAAATCAGAATAGGCAGAGGGAACCTAGTGAAATGATAACGGGAACCAAACGGAAGTGAACCAAATTCACGAACCTTGCAATCTGCTCCACAATAAGCCTCGAACTTGTTAATTAATAAATAATTTTAAATATTTCATATTTTTATTTCTCGTCATTCTGGTAACGAGGCAAACCGCGGCAATTTTCGGTAGTCGATATGTAATAAATCAAGAATTCGGCGGTGTGTGGAAAAATAAGCATCTTAATTACTGTGTTTCTAGGTTACCTACACCTGGTTGCCTAAGTGTGGAATCCAGGGTGAAGCTAAAAAAATAATCAGTACTATTATGGCCTCTCGATATTATAATTAAAAAATAAGATAATTATAAAGAACAGTACTAATTTTGTAAGATATTTATATTTTTAATAATAGAAAGAAAATCAATAAAACTGTTAATATTTATTATTAGAAAAAGAGTAATCTAGTTTATTGATTTTAATAGGCGAGTTAAATTCAAATCATTATCTATTTAACAGAAATTTACAAGCACTTTGAAATATTTATAAGTGTTTTTACAATAGTTCTAGATTCTGAAAAGGACCTAGTTCAAATGCAAAATTTAATATATCAAAACAACCCTTATTAAAATCTTCCTGAAAAAACCTAAACCCAATTTGAGGCATTGCGTGAATTTCTCAAATTCGGCGGAAAGTGGGAAACAGAATGGATTGTCCACACTAGGTTCCCAAGTACTCTCTGCCTACCCCGCCATAAACAGGATACAGCTGAAAGAAAAAACAAAGATCTTAAAATCTCAGGCTTTCAGATGCCATGTAACATTACTTCCAAGTTACAAAGTCACATTTATTATAACAGCTATAAAAAAAGTATTAGAACATGTCATAAAACTGAAGGGAGTCGACCCAAGCCTGAGTAATGACGAAGGTACGACATTACCTAAGGGCTTGTACATGGCTTGGTCTTTTCTTACTTAAAGAAAACTATCCGGCCCCAGAGGCCATATTTATTTCAGTTAAATTTTGACCTTAATCATATTCAGAAAGTTTATGTATGGCAATATTTTATTTTATTAAACTGAATGAGTAAGAACAACTCTATATATTCTGTAGTAGAGCACAAGTTGCTCTACATACAAAAGGTAGAGTTTGCGGGCGCATTAAATAAACATTTTAATTTGTACGTATTCCGCTTTGAGTCATGTTGTACTTTGTCCCTAATATTTGATTATGTTCAATTTTAGTTACGAGTACGACTGTAGCGATGAATATGTTTTAATATACATACAAGCATTTGTATGATGAACGTGAAATATCCAGATATTTGTAAAAATAAATGAAACTATCAGATTCACGCGATTTCGCCCGCTTGTTCTATAAATAAATTAAAAATGAAAAAAAATCAAAGTCTACAATTTCTTAGATTCTTTATTAGTGGTTACTTTTTTTTTAGAATTTTAGTTTTGAAAAAGTTTCAGTTATAAGGAAGATGTTTTTGTTATTAAAAACACATACACACACACACACATACACCCAAAAGAGACTAATATATACAAGTATGTAACACGTGAACATTTTGACTCAAATAAATATATAAAGTATATGAGTAAGTAGTTTTTAATTTTGTTAGAACTATATGAATATTTACTTAATATATAAAAAATCTAAGCAGTAGCAGCTATAGTCAATAAAATATTAGTTTGAAGGCATTAAAAGTTCTAGAGTCTTATAAGATGTTAAAAAGTTACATTAAATTTATAATATTAGTATGAAGTATGATTCTAAAAGCAAAACGCGATTTGTTCCACTACCTAACACGCAATGTCTAAAATATGAAGTAGTAGGCTAGATGCACAAGGGAAGAGAGAGAGAGAGAGAGAGAGACTTCAATTCACATTTGACATTCACATTCGAACTGCTTAATACTTTCTACAGTTCAGTACTAAGGCAAAGCGCGGCGTTAAGTTTCGCCACTCAAAACGTAGTTTAATACTAGATTAAGTCTCTATTTGTAGGCAAGTGCCCTAGAGATGCTTAAAACTACTTTCTTGTTCATACAAAGAGCGCTTGAAATTTAAAAATAAAATTCTGAAACCTTGAATGCTATTGTTCTATTACAAGCTGTCCAAAGACAAAGTACCAACAAGTTACTTTATTATCCCCTTCACCTTCTGTAGCAAGTTGCGTAAAGGATCTCTATGTTAACAGAGTTATTCATTTTTTGATTGGAAACTAGAAAAAATATGCAATGAACACAAACTTTATTGTAATATGATATTTAACGCATGTTACTTCAGTTGAGGCTTGTCATGGCGCAGCGGCACAAGCGTGTGACTATAACCGATAGGTTGTGGGTTCGATCCCCACTCGAGGAAATGAAATATTTAATTATATAAATGTTTTCAATTTAAATATTTAATACTTCGATCTGGTTATGAGGCAAAAGCGCGGCGATGAGTTCCGGCACTCAACACGCAATGTCTCAAATTCGCCGGAAAGTTTGACAAAAAGGAACGAATGTGGAACAGAGTGTCTTAACACTAGATTCCCAAGTTCCCTCAGTCTACCCTGCCATGTGCGAGAAACAGCGTGAAGTTAAATGTTACATCAAAGAAAGTTTGATCTGTTTTATGTGCCATAGTGATCAGATCACATTAAAAACACATCTCTTATTACGTAGGCTTAATAAAATAAACACAAAAATGTCTACAGTAGGTACTATTACAATATATCAGTCCAAATACATACTCTATAAATAGTTTATGATTAGATTAGGCAAAGTTATCGACTCTGATTACAAGAAATTAAACATAATATAGAGCTCTTTAGTACACATAATGAAAGTCAGTTACCCCAATAAAATTTCATAACTTTCTTAGTAAATAAACGCCTGGGAAAGTTGGTCGGTCTTATTCAGGCTGAAACCAACAGAGACCTACATACCTAATGGCGTGTCCAATGTGACGGTACTGAAACAAAATAAAAGAAAACAAAATGTTTGGATGTAAAGACTTTTTTACAGAATTACTCCTCCATGGCTTAGCGGTTAATTTATTATTAAAATTAATTGAGATAGTTGTAGCGCGATTAGGATTTTCATTTCCTCACCTTGGTAATTAGCCAATGTGCTTCGTTGAGTTTTCTGAGAGAAATGAAAACAGAGTATTTGAACACTAGGTTCCCAAGTTCCCTATGCCTTACTATGTATGGGATACAGCATGAAGCTAATAAAAAGGCAATTTTATTATATGACACTTTATCGTAATTTACTTTTCAATAAAAGTATACTTTCCATTCTACAGCAATCACACACTAATTACAATGGAGCCTGCATAAATTACTTAATTACTATAAAAACATTGATGCACCTGCCTCATTAAAATGATCCATTTGTAAATAACAAACAAATTCATTTATTGTGTTTCGTAAGTGTAGTATCTATAATATTTACGTAAACGTATTATTTTTCACCTGAAAGCTTATTGTACATTTTTTTAATCATATTATAAATAGCTTTATGCTGTATCATACACATTGTAGGAACATGGGAACCTAGTGTTAAGACACTCCTTTCGCTTCCGTTCCCCACTCTCCGTCGAATGTGAGGCATTGCGTGTTGATTGGCGGAATTCAACGCCGCGCTTTACTTCATCTCTAGTGCAAAGAAGTAAAAATAGTATTCTTGGAGTGATAATTTAATCTATAACCTGTCGCGTTTACAGTAGCACGCTTTTGACTGTGTGTTGTGATTTAATACAGACTATTTGTAATTAATAATTTGATTGATAATGGTTGCTTTGGCGCGAATGTGAACGAATATAAGATATAATGTCTTGAAAATTCAGGGGAAATTTGATGAAAGAAGTATTTACATTTTACACGCTATTTCTAGAATTCAGTCCGAAAGGAGAAAATAAATTGTATAAGCAAGTTTCCTCTACTCTGTTAGGTACAAACCGTTTTTTTGTTTTTTATTAATTTGTGATCAAAACAATATATGAGATTTTATTGTTTTATTTTATCTTTTGTTTCTTGTGAATAAAAGAAAAATTGGATCGAAGAATCTGCAAACTAGGGACTCAGGTTCCCCTTGCTTAACTTACTGTGTTCGGGTTACAGTGTGAAGTTAAAAAAAAAATTAAATGAGCAATATCTGATAAAATCAGGCAATATTAATTAGAACTGAAAATAGTTTTATTTGTTTTCACGCTTTGTAGTGTACACAACAGAAAATATATGGAACTTAGTGGACATCTCAATTATTGTCGTGCTTATATTAAACATATTAAAGCAAAAATGTTAACAATTTCTTCGCTAAACGGAAATCGAACCCAAAATAATCCAAGCTTTGTGCCACTGCATTATGAAAATCTCTAAATTTAATACTATTTAAATACAGCTTATTGCACTTAAATGTTAAATTGTTCAGCCTATCAATAGAGATTAGCCGTAGACTTTACACCTAGCCGTACATACATATGTCTATCGTACTGGTACATACGTATATGTACGAGACTTGTCAATCAAAGTTAATTGAAACCGTATATATCTGTGTACGTAACCAAATGAAGACTGGTAGGTGTGAGGGTCGTATAGTAACTATTTAAGATATTTCTTTTATTACTTCGGCGCAACAAAAGAGGTGTTATGGGTTGGATATGTCTGTCTGTATTTGGCATCGTAGCTCCGGAATGGATCAGAGTGCAGTTTTATTTGTCGAAAGCTTGGTTCATTATGGTGTTTCTTAGCTATATGTTTATGAATTACAGTTTAAGAGCTACAGACACTATTTCAGAACAGTATTGATATTTGGTCTGAGGTTTTTTTTTAATTTTATTATTACGAATAGGGAAAGTTTCTATATAAAATAATTTAATATTTTCCTACCTACTTAATAGACAACTTTACTATAGGCTGAAAATTACAAATTGAGTTATTCTTTTTTTTACTTATGTAATGTGAAGTTGTTTGATGAACAGTAGTCAATAGAAATTCTTGCTGCTTTTTTATAATCTAATAAAAAAATATTAATTAATTTTAAAAATATACAAACCGAAGTGCGGCGTTGAGTTCCGCTACTCAACACACAATGTCTCACATTCGGAAAAGTGGGGGGCGGCACAGATTGTCTTAGCATCCTAAGTTCCTCTTGTCTACCTTGCCATATGCGGGATACAGTGTGAAGCTGAAAAAAACTGAGTCTTTTTCTTCCCTGATATATCAAATACCTCACTTGAAGCTAAATAAATCCTATATAACTATATAATATATATAATTCCATCCGTTTTTAACTAAAAGCTTCAACAAAATATACTTATTCTCTATAGAAACTCTTAATCCTCACAGAAGTGACAAAAAAAGCTGCCTTACTCTAAAGCTGTCTACGAGTACTGAAGAACTAGGATTTCAAGAAACAAGATTGCAATCTAGGGCAGAAATCTGGGGTGTATTCTCGACGTAATACTATATAACTGATTTGTTCATTTGTATAATTATATTCTTAATATTTTAAACACGCTGTTAGGTCGATTTTTTTAGCTTCACGCTGTATCCCGCCCATGGCAGGGCGTAGAGGGAACTTGTGGACCTAGTGTTAAGACACTCCGTTCCGTTCTCCGCTTTGGGTGGCGGTACTTAACAACGCCAGGTATTAAATAATTAAAATTTTCAATTTAAATATTAAATGTTTTCATTTCTTCGCTCTGGTATTAACGTCAAGAGCGGCATTATATATTTCCGCGTATATTTCCGCCACTCAACACGCAATGCCTCAAGTTCGGCGGAAAGTGGGGATCGGAATGGAGTGTCTTAACACTAGGTTCTTAAGTTCCCACTGTCTACAATGCCATCTGCGGGATACAGCGTGAAGCTGAGTGAGTGATTAAACTACAATTATTAGTTTGTAGTATTTTTTAACTAATACATTAATTTTCATTTTTTGATCTTTCCTTATTTATTTATATATTGTAAGTTCTCACTTTATGATACAAGATGAACTATCTTGACTAACGGACAGACAAACACATAACTTATAAACCTTTTCTTTCTTTTGAGTTACCTAAACTTAAAAAAGATCTTTTGTCAAGTTTGTAGAGTTTCTATGTTATAAAGTAATATTATTTTTGACAGTCTGAATACTTAATAGTTTTTTTGTAAGTAATATTTTTCATCTGGTTTTTTGTAAGCGAAAATAAATAGTACTGATACTATCGTATATCAGCGGGGAGTGAATTAATTATTTTCATTTCCTCTCTGTCGCACTTTGACGAAGTACAGTGTTGAGATCCACTCAACGGCAATGTCTCAAAGAACATGATTACTATAGCTGCCTATCATATTTTATAGAAAAAAAATCCATTGGTCGTTTAAAATATTCACTATACTTCTAAGGTACGTCATATTCTAAAAAGCCTTTCGTACATAAACTTTTCTTGATGATTTATTAAATACAGCATTGCGAATATTTTCCAGGACATTGTTGTAAACTGCACTGTTTATCCATGTTTAAAAACTGTTAAAAAATGTATGTTTAAGCTTCACGCTGTATTCTGCACAAAACAGGATAGGCAGAGAAATCCTAGGAAGTATCATTTTAGGAACGGAGTGTTAAGACATTTCGTTAATGGTTTGAGAATATTATTAAGTGTATTTTTTTATTATATTCTTAATTACTACCTTAGGGCGTTAAGATCTGCGACTCAAAGCACAATGCTGCAAATTCGGCACATAGTGGGAAATGGAACGGAGTGTATTAACACTAGGTTCTCAAGTTTCCTCTGCCTACTCTGCTTTGCGCAGGATACAACGAACATTTTAGAAGTATTATACAAAATAATAAATATTTAGAAACAACAACCCTATAGTATTTTTATGAATAAAAGAAATACTTATTCCATACGAAAATAAAGACAGTTGCCAAAGAAAAAATGTCGCCTCAGCTCAGTTTTAATTATCAACTTGAGAATGTTTGCAAAAAAAACACAGTGAAAACTTTTAGTTTACAAAATGTCAGCATTCCAAGTTAGAGTTTCCTTCCTCCGTAACAACTCTAGAAATTCAGTTTAAAATTAGCCCATACTCGTACTGGCGACGTGAGAATTAAGTCATAGAGTTGCGTAGATACTCGTAGTGTTAGAACTTTGTTTTTTAGGTTTTACAACTCTATATATTCTGTAGTAGAGCACAAGTTGCTCTACAAAATAAAATACAAAAATACAAAAGGTAGAGTTTGCGGGCGCATTAAATAAACATTTTAATTTGTACGTATTCCGCTTTGAGTTATGTTGTACTTTGTCCCTAATATTTGATTATGTTCAATTTTAGTTACGAGTACGACTGTAGCGATGAATATGTATTAATATACATACAAACATTTGTATGATGAATGTAAAATATCCAGATATTTGTAAATATAAACGAAACTATCAGATTCACGCGACTTCGCCCGCTTGTAATATAAATAAAATAAAAATGAAATAAAAAATCAAAGTCTACAATTTCTTAGATTCTTTATTAGTGGTTACTATTTTAGAATGTTTTACAAGTTTTGAAAAAGTTTCAGTAATAAGGAAGATATTCTTGTTATTAAACACACATACACACACACACATACACACACACACACATACACACACACATACGAGTACACTCAAAAGAGACTAATACATACATGTATGTACCTACACGTAAACATTTTGACTCATATTAAAATATTTTTTAAAAAGTATATTAGTTAGTAGTTTTTAATTTTGTTAGAACTATATGAATATTTACTTAATATATAAAAAATCTAAGCATGCAAAGCAATAAAAGTTCTAGAATCATATAAGACGTAACACACATACAGTAAATTTATAATATTAGTATGAAGTATGTTTTAAAAGCAAAACGCGATGAGTTCCACTACCTAACACGCAATGTCTAAAATATGAAGTTGTAGCCTAGATGCACAAGGAAAGAGAGAGAGACTTCAATTCACATTCGGGGGATTTAACTACTTAATACTTTCCTCAGTTCAGTACTAAGGCAAAGCGCGGCGTTAAGTTCCGCCACTCAAAACGTAGTTTAATACTAGGTTAAGTCTCTATTCCTCGGGCCGCTGCGCTGGAAATGCGTAAAACTACTTTCATATTTATAAAAAGAGAGTTTGAAATTTAAAAATAAAATTGTGAAACCTTAAATGCTATTGTTCTATTACAAGCTGCTCAAAGACAAAGTACCGACAAGTTACTCTATTATCCCCTTTACCTTCTGTAGCAAGTTGCGTGAAGGATGTCTATGTTAATAAAGTTATTCATTTTTCTTTCTCAAAAAAAAATGGAATGAACACAAATTTTATTGTAATATAATATGTAACGTATGTTGCTTCTGTTGAGACCTGTCGTGGCGCAGCGGTACAAGCGTGTGACTGTAACCGACAGGTTGTGGGTTCGATCCCCACTCGAGGAAATGACATATTTAATGTTTTCAATTTAAATATTTAATGCTTAATTACTTCGCTCTGGTAATGAGGCAAAAGCGCGGCGATGAGTTCCGGCACTCAACACGCAATGCCTTAAATTCGCCGGATAGTTCGGCAAAAAGGAACGAATGTGGAACGGAGTGTCTTAACACTAGATTCTCAAGTTCCCTCAGTCTACCCTGCCATGTGCGAGATACAGCGTGAAGTTAAATGTTACATCAAAGAAACTTTGATCTGTTTGTATGTGCCATAGACATACAAACAGATCAAATTAAAAACACATCTCTTATTACGTAGGCTTAATAAAATAAAAACAACAATGTCTACAGTACTATTACAATATTTCAATACAAATACATACTCTATAATTAGTTTGTGATTAGTTTAGGTAAAGTTATCTGGTCTGATTACAAGAAACTAGACATAATATAGAGCTCTTTAGCACACGTAATGAATGTCTGTTACCCCAATAAAATGTCATAACTTTCTTGGTAAATAAACGTCTGGGAAAGTTGGTCGGTCTTATTCAGGCTGAAACCAACTGAGACCTACATACCTAATGGCGTGTCCAATGTGACGGTACTGAAACAAAATAAAAGAAAACCAAATATTTGATTGTAAAGATTTTTTTACAGAAATTACTCATTCATGGCTTAGCCGTTAATTTATTATTTTAATTAATTGAGGCGATTTGTAGTTGTAGCGCTATTAGTATTTTCATTTCCTCGCCTTGGTAAGACAATGTCCTTCGTTGAGTTTTCCGAGAGAGATAAAAACGAATGTTAACATTAGGTTCCCAGGTTCCTTTTACCCACCTTGCTATACTTACGATACAGCGTGAAGCTAATAAAAAGGCAATTTCATTATATAACACTTTAGCGTAATTTACTTTTATTCACTCTCTTTCTTTACTCAGCTTCACGCTGTATCCCGCCCATGGCAGGGTAGGTAGAGGGAACTTAAACTTAGTGTTAAAACACTCCGTTCTACTTCCGTTCCCCACTTTCCGCCGATTTCGAGGCATAATTTACTTTTCAATAAATGTATATTGTCCGATCGACAACAATCACCATGGAGCCTTCATAAATTACTTAATTACTATAAAAATATTGATGAACCTGCCTCATTAAAATGATCCATTTTAATTATCAATAAATTTCTTCACTCTGCTAACAAGGCAAAAACGCGGGGTTTAGTTCCGCCACTCAACACGAAATGCCTCAAATTCAGAGGAAAGTGGGGAACGGAAATGGGACAGAGTATTTTAACACTAGGTTCCCAAGTTCCCTCTGCCTACCCTGCCATATGCAGAATGCAGCATGAAGCTGTTGAATCAAATTATATATGGCTTCACGCTATATGTTACATATAGTATGGTAGGCAGAGGGAACTTAAGAAATTAGTGTTAAGAAACTCCTGTCACTTCCGTTTCCCACTTTCCGCAGAACGTTAGGCATTGTATGGTGATTGGCGGAGCTTAACGCCTCGCATTACTTCATCTCTAGAGGGAAGTAGTGATAATATTATATAATAGTAAGCCTCGAGTGAGAATTGAACTTATAACCTGTCGCGTTTACAGTAACACGCTTTTGACTGTGTGTTGTAATTTAATGCAAATATTTTATAATTAATAATTTGATTGATTATGCTTGCTCTGGTACAAATGTGAACGAATACAAGATATAATGTCTTGGAAATTCAGAGGAAATTTGATGAAATAAGAGTCCCTGCTTTACGCTGTATCCCGTGTACCTTAAATGAGCAATATCTATTAAAATTAGGCAACATTAATTAGAATTAAAAAAAAAATAATTGTTTTTACGCTTTGTAGTATACATAAAAAGAAAGCTATGAAACTTAGTTATCTCATTATTGTCGATATTAGAGCAAAACACGAAAACCTCTAAATTCGATAATATTTAAATAAAGCTTATTGCACTTAAATGTTAAATAGGTCAGCCAATCAATATGGATTAGCCGTAGACTTTACACCTAGCCGTACATACATATGTCTATCGTACTGGTACATACGTACATTTTTTTTTTTTTTTTTTTTTTTTTTTTAATGGAAAAGACAAGGCAAACGAGCGTACGGGTCACCTGATGGTGAGTGATCACCGTCGCCCACGGCCCCGTGTAACACCAGGGGAGCTACAGGAGCGTTGCCGGCCTTTGAAGTGGAGGTAGACGCG
>DWMZ01002430.1:0-14142 GCA_018249855.1 Eueides tales michaeli | reverse complement strand
TAAATTGTGTGTTAAGTGGCGAGGCTCGTCGCCGTGCTTTGCCTTGTTACCAGAGCGAAGAAATAAATCGAATATTTAATTTGAAAATATAAAATATCTCATTATTTCAAGTGGGAATCGAACCAACAACCTGTCACGTTTACAATAACACGCATGTGCCGCTGCGCCACGATTACGACTAAATGTAATATAATATATTTTAATCTTCTTGATTGAGAAAAAAGATTATTAAAAGTTAGGTAGAATTAGTATCTCCTCTATCAACAACTGAGTTCACAAGATACTATCATCATGATACCTTTGGTGGTAGTTATTTTAAAAAATAAGTATTTTTGGGCAGCGGGAAATTTTAAAAAAACGTCCTTACAGAGATGCTATCAACATAAATAAGTTGTAACAAGTGTATATTTACGCATTCCAACGTAGGTTGATGAAAACGCGGCTAGTGGCTTAGTGGTCAGAGCGCTTGGCCGGTTTCCAAGAGGCACGAGTTTAAGTCCCGCTAAGTTCAAGTTTCTATAAGTTTTTTAAAATAAGTATTTGTTCTAATATATGACCAAATATGTGAACCGACAGGTTGTGGGTTCGATCCCCACTCGAGAAAATGAAATATTTAATATTTTCAATATAAATCACACAACAGGGCAAAGCGTAGCGTAATATAAAAAATATTGTCTTAAAATAATTATAACGATACAGAAAAAATAGCGCGATCCAAATCTCTGCAGAGTTATCACTTTGATAAAAAAAACACCGTCACGGGAAGAGGAAGGCTGTTAAAACGCGTCATTTCCCACTTTTCATCAGATTCCGGGATATTGTGCACTCAGTGCATTCAGTGGCGGAACTCAACTCTGCGCTATCTCTTGTACTTCTATGTCTCCTTTGTCACTGGTAAAAGCGATGTATAAAATAATTTCTCCTTTACAGCCACCAACAAGAACTTTCAACACGACTGCTGGCGGTGTCTCGAAAGGCTTCTGCAATGTGCATAGTTGTTCAATCAGTGTTATTTTGCCTAAACGGTACAACACCAGAATCTCTTTTACTTGTGAAGTGTCGACAGAAGGTCCTAGGTTCGCCGTTGTCAATCAAACAAAATATTTGACAGTAGCTGGTAAGTAGGACGCCATTTTTTTAGCATTACCCTGTATCCCGTACATGGTAGGGTAGGCAGAGAGAACCTAATGTTAAGACAGAAACGAAAATGTCTTAAAGGGAATGCCCTTTAAGACATTTTCGTTTCTCCACTTACAGCCGAACTTGAGATATAGTGAGCTTAGTGGCGAAACTCAACGCCGTGCTTTGTCTTTTCAGCAGACCGAAGTAATGAAAATATTAAAAATTTCATCTCCTCGTGTAGGGAACAAACCCAGAAATTGTTGCGGTTATAATTGCACACTTGAGCTCCTACGCCATGACGGACCTCAATATTAAAGTAATTAATATTAATAATATGCATGGAATATATTAAAATTCGTTAAAAGTTTTAAATAGTTATAGTAAAATAATAATAACTGCCGAGTTTCAGGTTATAAGAAACAGAAAAGCGTATTTTAAATAAAAAAAAAATAACCGGATTAATCGAGAAAATCAAAGATCTTATTACGTAATGAGATCAGCTTGAATAGAATATAAAAAAAAATTAAATAGATTGAAGATTGATAGATTGAGAATAAGTTGAGAATTTTATATAGAATGTATTAAATGTCCGAAAACAGGCAATATGTTCGAATTACATTATTACAGCAGCAGTCTTATTAATCACGTAAGTTCAACCTGAAGTCGAGGTAAAATAAAAAAAGGAAACAAAACCGAATAAAAGGAACACTAGATTGCAATGAATACTCTTGAAGAAGAGCAGACCTCTTGTTTCTGGCATTAATCCATGTGCCAGGGTCTGCCTTCCTACATAACCTCAACTTTGTCCGGTCTTTTACGTCCTCGGTGGTTAGATTGGCTCTCATTTTCTGCATCACGACATCCAACCAGCGCTTCCTCGGGCGTCCAGGAGTTCTTACTCCAGGGACAGACATATCAAGGCACTTGCGTCCGACATAGTTCTTAGGCCGGCGCACAACGTATCCATACTATCTCAGGCGACGCTCTTCAAGCTTATCCGCTATGTCACGGACTCCAAGACTGCCTCGAATGAATGTGTTACGTATGGGGTAAGAGCGCGTTCCTCACATCCATTTCAGCATCTTCATTTCTGTGACATGAAGCTCCTGAGTTTGCCGAGAAAATTCTGGCCAGCATTCGCTGCCTTATAAAAGAACCGGTCGAACAATGCTTTTGTATATCAGCCCATTGAGCTTGGTCGGTATTCTGCGATCGCAGACCACACCAGTGACCTCTCATCATTTGGCCTAGGCAGCGCTTATCTGGACATGAACATCGATATCGATGTCTCCAGACTCGTGGTATTCGAGGTACCAGAACTTTTCCGACTTAACGGCTGGTTCAGTACCTACATGGTACATAGTGCTCAATTCCGGTCTCCCGCTCGCCATGTACTCGGTTTTCGACACATTTAATCTAAAACTGCCGTCCTCAAGCGTACCATTCCAGAGGTTCACTTTGCGCTCTTGCATCAGCCGATTCTCGTCAATGAGTACTGTCATCGGCATACGTCATCAGCCACGGAGGCTGGTCTTGAATATAAACCGAGACAGTATCTGGCACTACATTGAATAAGTATGGGCTAAGAGCCGAGCCTTGGTGGGTTCACTTACTGTAATTTTGAAAGGTTTGGTGTCAGGATCCCTTTGGATCGCAATGCCCACCAGATACAATGACGAGGCACACAGTCAAAGGCCTTCTGCAGATTTAAAAAAGCTACATGCAGAGCTCGCTTTTGTTTCCTGTATGCCTCCATTAAAGTTCTGAGGACAAAAATGGCATCCATGGTACCCGATCCTGGCTGAAATCCATATTGAGACTCAGAAACAGTTCACTCTCGGAGGAGTCTGATGTCGATCACGCGCTCGAAGAGCTTCATGGTGTGACTTATAAGCTTAATGCCCCTATAACTACCAAAATCTTGAACACTGCTCCTTCCCTTGTGAATAGGGGTAATAAAACTAAGCCGCCACTGGTGTGATATCTTTCCAGGTCCAGATCTTTTAGGTCAGTAAACTTAAGCACACCAAGAGAGCCCAACGATTTCCACGTTTCGATCGGAATATCGTCAGGTCCCACCACTTTTCTGCTCTTCATGCGTCGAAGACAATTCCGAGTTTTATCACGGGTTATTGGGGCAACAATTCCGATGTTAGGTGGTAGGTCGTGATAAAAACTGAATAAATTCTGAGTGTTCAGCAGCTCCTGAAAGTAACTCTTCCACCTCTCCTTCACAGAAGTATGATTACAGAACAGCATGCCCTGGGAATCGTTGACGCAAATATATTTTGCGATATTTTGTATCGCTTTATCCCGAGCACGTGCCAGTTTATATATGAGCTTCTACTCCTCCACAGTTTCAAGCTTATCGTATAATATTGATAAACTCTTACTGCGGGCTCTGGCTATAACTCTTTTGCTGGCACGTTACGCTACTATTTACTCCAGTTTGCCTTCAGGAGAGTTGGATTTCTGCCACTTTTTAAAGGCAGCCTTGTTTTTACGAGTTACCTCCTGCAGCTTGTCATTCCACCGCCATGTCTCCCTATCGATGACACGTCCTCCCTTAGAGACGCCAAGAATTCGTTTGCTCGACGCAATGATTGCCGATTGAGCTCGATCGCAAGCATCCTGAGCAGTCTCAGTGTTAGTCGAAAGATTTCGACTTTTCACCTCTACCAAGAAGCCGGTATGCGTCGGTCCATTCTGCAGCCACCACTTGATTCGAGGCCAACGTTTCTCGGCTACTTTCTTCTTTGGAGTTATGTTTAAAGTCCATGACAAGAAAACGATATTGAGCCGTCAAGCTTTCACCTGGAATGACCTTACAGATAGATAGTAACCCTGCCCATATGACATCGTCTGGTCAACAAGTAATCAATTTGAGTTGAGTGGGATCCATTCTTATACGGGATTTATCCCGTGCTGAGGATTTTTTTGGAAGAACGTATTTACGACAGCCAGATCCGACGCAAAACAAGTTCTTAGAATATTTCTTAGAATATTTCTGTATTGCCAAGACCGTATCCAAAGCCACCGTGAACACGTTCTTACCGACGTGGCGTTTAAATCCCCCGTCCGTATTTGATACGGTAGCCCTGGCCCGCTTGTCGCAGGTGTAGGGCGATGTGCCTGCGCCTCGTTTAGCGGCAACGCCCTAGCCGTACCCGGTCTCGATCTTTGCATTTACATTAAAGCGGCGGTTGGCGGTTTTTAAATGAAGGGGCTGCCATCTGATCTCCAAAACCCCTTTACAAGGGAAACCGGGGGTAACCGGGGGTAAAGAACAAATATCGGACAGATATGTGTCAGGGCACCCTCTGAAGAAGAGCAGATTATACTAATGTATTAAATATGAAATTAATATAATTTTACTTAACAAAAATCAAATTGATAGTGTAATATTAATTGAATTTTAATAATTATTTTTAATACTATTTAATAATTATTTTTAATACTATTTAATAATTATTTTAATACTATTAAATAATTATTTTCAATACTATTAAATAATTATTTTTAATACTTTTTAATAATTAGTAATTTCTTATTACTTTCTTTAGTAACCATGAAAGAAGACCCTGTCATAACGGGCGTACCAGGCAGCGTACAGCTGGGTGAAGATGTTCTGCTAAATTGTACGACAAAACCGTCAATGCCAGCCGCTAACATTCTGTGGTATGTCGACGGTAGACAAGAAAAGGTATATAAAAATAAATTATTTAATTTGAATTAATTTTTCAAAATTTGTATATAAATAAAATAGTGATTACTAACTTAACTACACGCTGTATCCGTAGCGGGGTAAGCATATAACGGAGGGCTAAACGCTACGTCTCAGCATATCTCTTTTGAAACTGTTCTCAGGCTTTTAATTTCACCTTCTTCCAGTATCGTAGACACTGTGTTTTCAAAGGTCAACCCAGGTCTCCCCCTAAATAGTCATTGGTTACTCTTTATTTTATAGCTAATCCTCTTTTTTCATATTGCAAATGCGACATTGAGTGCCGCCATTCAACATGAAATGCTTCAAATTTGGCGGTAAGTGGGAAACGAGATGGAGTGTCTTAACACTAGTTCCCAAGCTCCCTCTGGCTATCCTATCATTTACGGGATACAGCGTGAATGTGAGCACCAATGTAAAATTATATACATAATATGATATTGCTGAGCTTATTGCTCCGGTTGTTCTCAGGTAAGGTACGCAGTAACTTTAGTGAACCAGTGGAAAATTGCTTGACATTCGAAAAGTTAAATTTACGCTTCTTTCTTTCTTGTTTTAATATTTAAATTTGAATTATAACCATCGTTTCAATTTTTCAATTTCACAGCACCTGACATCTTAACGCATAGTTCATGGGTTCGATTGTCACTCGGAGAAATTAATTGTTATAATTCCCTCGCTCTGGTAAAAAGATAAAATCTAGCATGGACATCTACAACTCAATGTTTGTTGTCTCGAAAATGTGACAAATACAGAGGAACGAAGTATCTCAACACTGGGTACCCTCTACCTACCGTACGTATAAAGCAATATACGACATTAGTGAAACGTGAACCTAAAAATATTAGTATTGTATGGGTAACAGTGTGAAAGAAATTATAATTAAAAAGGAGGCTTGTATTATATTACAGTTGAAAAGTTTGTTTGAATGAACGTTTCGATCTCAAAAAATACTAGATTAATTTGAAATTTATTTGTGTAGTATCCTTATATGAAGCAAGGATAGTTAAGCTATATTAAATCACATTCATTGGTTTGATAATATCTACTGTAACTGTAGCTAGAATTTCCAGTCTGTAAAAATGTATCATGTCTCGTACAGGATTCTGTATTATTAGTTGTAGATGTACAATTATAATAAGAAAAGTCAAATCTGGTATATATTTTTTCTTTTTAGCATGGAGCTAAAAAGAAAAAAACATATACCGGATACGTGTTTGACAACACGTGGGGTACAACATAAATTATTCAGCGGATGCGGGTTGGCATAGGGAACTTGGGAACCTGATGTTAAAACACTCCGTTCCCATTACGACACTTTCGTTACCCATTTTTCACTGAAATTGATGCTTTGTATGTTGTGATTTGCCTCATTATCAGAGCGAAGAAGTGAAAATATTAAATATTTTATTTCCTGAACCTACAACCTGTCGTCACGTGCCTCTGCCCCTGCGCCACTATAGGCCTCGTAAAAGCTATTATTTTATAAATAAACTTTTAAAATATCAATTAATTCCTTTCGAAAACTCCCTTTTAAAATGGGATATCATCCGAAAGGTGATAATTAACAATGTTTTTTGAGTCGACACGTAATCTGAACTACTGTATCGGATAAAGCGTGAAGTTATTTATTTAAGAGCTGTATTCTGTTCCAGTTTTTTGCGATGAATTCAATAATTTAACTGTTATTTAACGCGTTTCGTTTAAATACGTTTATTTGTATATATATTTTAATGTGGATAATATTTATTAATTATTAATAAAAAATAATATATACTTAATTATTAATTTTATTTAATTGTAGATTCGTTATGTAGTTTGAGGTATATTTTCAGCTCATAGTATGCATTCTGTTTCTCACTTTTTATCACGTTATGGCCATATTTATGGCGGAATTGAACGCCGTGCTTTGTCTACCATAAGTAATTAATTTCACCAAATGGGCATCGAAACCACAATCATCGCGCTTATATTCAGATTTAGTTACTCAAATTATATAGTACACTTTTTGTAACCTAAAGTGTACTAATATATTAAACCTACACCTCTTGTACTTAGCTTCAGTTTATATACAGCAGATGGCAGGGCAGGCAGAGGGAACTTGGGAAACTAGTGTTAAGACACTCTGCTCCGTTCCCCACTTTCCGCTGAATTTTAGGTATCACGTGTTGAGTGGAGAAACACAACGCCACGCTTTGCCTTGCTACCAGAAAGAAATGAAAGCATTAAATATTTAAATTAAAAATATTAAATATTTCAGTTCCCCGAGAAGAGATCGAATTCACAACCTGCGCGTTTACAGCCACACGCTTATGCCCTTGCGCCACGACAGGGCTCAGACCTCTTGTACTGAATGATAGTCATTACATATTTTATTCTTATTAAAAGTCTTACAAAGTGGGCACTATAACTGTCCTAGAATAGAAAAATCTGTATCATCCAGCAGTAAAATAAGAAAAAGTATGGTAGGCACGGAAATATTCATTATTAACTCAACGGAACATCAATAAACAGAGTAAAAATTATACAATATAAATGAAATATCTGGTATATAAGAGTTATATTTTATGTCGAAATTTATGAGATGATTTTTTTGGATGGGATCTTGGGAATCTAGTGTTAAGACACTCCATTCCACTTTAGTTCTCCACTTTATGCCGAATTTAAGGCATTGCGTGTTGATTTGCGGAACTCAACGCCGCGCTTTGCCTTATTACCAAAGCTAAGAAATGAAACATTAAATATTTAAATTGAAAATATTAAATATTTCATTTACTCGAGTGGGAATCGAACCAACGACAGATCTTTATTTTTATTACTGATTATGGTTTAATAAAACTCATGCAAAATTAATGCTCATTTTGCTGCTTAAACCTCGCGAATTGTGCGTACTTATGTTAATTATAATTGTGTCGTGAAGGAAATGATAAATTTTCCTTGAAATAATGTCTCTGAGGATAATAATAATCTAACAAAATATAAAGAAAAAATACTTAATATTTTTATTTCTTCGTTCTTTTAACAAAGCAAATCGTGACGTTGAGTTCTGCCTCTTAATACACAAGACCTTCGAAATTCGATGAAAAATGGAAATTGGAACGGAATGCTTAAGACTACTAATGCAGAATACAGAGAAATTATAAAAAAAAAAGATTTGACTAATTTATATCTATTTTTTTTAATACCTTGATAAAATGAGTAGTAGAGAGTGAATAAACAGTGGAAAAATAAAACAAATTTAGAAGGGAAATCTCATACCTATATCTATAAAACCTCGTTCTGATAAAGGAATCTTGTTAAGATTCTGCAGCAAATCGGGAACGGAAGTATCTTAATGGAAACGGAGAAGTAACAGTAGTAGTAAAATTTTTATATTATATATAGTGGGCTGGTGGCGTAATAATATATTATTAGCGCGTTAAATTCATATTAGCAAATATTAAATTAGTTCTCATTAGTGTATAAAAGTGTAAGTAAAGTAATATAAAATAATTAAGCCGACTTCAAACACATATCTCAACACGTAATGCCTTAAATTCGGTGGAAAGTGGGGAACGAAAGTGAAATGGAGTCTCTTACCAAGTTCCCCCTGCCTACCCTGCCATGTGCGGGATACAGCGTGAAGCTAAAAAAAATCATCTACCTACTAGTAATATCATTCATGAATGGCTCTTCGTGAATTATGTAGATTATCATATAAAAATACAACTTGCAGTGTTTTTTATAATAGTTTGTGAATACTTCAATAAAATCAATAATTATATCGATTCTAGGAAAATTGTGGGAGATATACGAGTAGCTGAATCTAGTGGAACAAAGTGTTAAGAAACACTGTTCCCATTAAAAATTTGGAGCCATTGTATGAATAGAAAAGTAAAAGGAATTTTGGAAATGGAGTATCTGATTAGGAACCATCTCATTACAACCATCTATTAGAGATCATCTTGTTATGATCCTATCTATTTTCACTCATTTATAATTTTTTGGGACGTTGGAGAATTATTTTACATAGACTATTTTTGTTCTGTACGCATATGTCCTACGGATGAATTAGGGGTGGTAGTGGCAATGACTGTGGGATAGTACTATGACATTAAAAATTAATTCGATAATATCCACTAAAGCCCAGCGGAACATCTCACCACCTAAGCGGAGATGCCCCAAGATCGCTCACGCACACCAATACGATGCCTCGCTGAAAGGCCCACTTATTATGAACCACTATTGTTTTTGCAGGGTGGTCTTGAGGTCCGACATGCCATCTTATGCAGATATTTGCCAAAGTAGTCATACCCCGTTAGTACCTGCATCTATCTGAGCATAAGAACCCTATAATTTCGTTTTACCCAATCTTCAAGGTGCCAAAAACAACTTCTGTCGTAGGACGTCCTACCACCGAGAACTACAACATCAACAAGGCTTCGACTGCTTTTAATAATTTGCACGATATTGGACATCACCGGCCATTTGCCTCGCGATCTCTCACTTATTATGCCAGCTGTGGTTTTTGCAGTTGAGTTCTGTTACGAATGGTGGGAAAATCCGCCCACAAGAGAGCATCGTATAGAACCATGGATCTTAACACGCTGACATAAAATCGTCGGTGTAAACAACCGGTCGGAATCCGGTTCACGGACATGTGGTACCTACCGAGAGCCCTGTTGATGCTCAAAAGCTGCGGATCAAATTGAGCGAAGTGAGACCCAAACGAATATCGACTATACAGGGTCAGACCTAGTGAGGCCTATATTTTATCCAAGGCCATACTTATTTGTACCTCTTGCCATGAATGAACAGTGGTTTCTTCGCGGGGTCTTTCCTTGGACCATAAAACAACAGAGCCTCCATTTTCAATATTTTTTTTAATATATCTTTATCTTATTTTATTAAAAATGGTTAAAATTATGTTTATTAAACCAGTTTTTGGTAGCATCATTAATATATTATAAGCATTTTCTTTTAACATTAATATCGTCTGTTACAGATCGTACTTGTAGTATTGCTCGTGACATTTCGATAAGACTCCGCGATTAACTAGGTCGCTTCAACTTTCTTATAACTCAATATATTAAATTTTCTTTTACTGTTTTCATTTGAAATATTGACTAGAATATTCAAGATAAAGTTATTAATGTATATTTTTTTTTAATTTTTATATATACTTACATTTTACGGAGAGGGAATTTATATTACATTTACATAATATATATAATATAGGCTAAAAGCTATATTATAATTACGTTAGTCATTTTAATCCAACCTACATATTTCACTTCCCTCAGGATAAAGAAATATTTTAATTTCCTGACTCTGGTAAAGGCAAGAGGCGTCGAGTTTCACCATTCAACATGCAATGCACTCACAACTTGGCGGAAAGTGTGCAAAAGAAGAGTCTCCGAGGAAAAAGAGTATTTTAACACTAGGTTCCCAGGCTCTCTTTGCTATAAGTGGGGTGCAACATGAAAAAAATGAGTGAAAAAGAGAAGAATATATTAAAGTGAATTAAGTAATGATTGTAAGCCCGTTTGTTAACTCAGCTTCACGTTGTATCCCGCTCATGGAAGGGTAGGCAAAAGGGAACTTGGGAATCTAGTGTTAAGGTTCTCCGTTTCGCTCTCCACTTTCCAACTCCACTTTAATTGATCTCATAATTAATAAGAAACCAGAGGATTTATTATACTATATTTTTTCTAATTAGGGTGACCCATGGCTAGATAGCGGACACACAGAAGTATCTCCTCCCGACGACTTCGGCCTCCGTTCAAGTTGGAGAGCTCACCGTGTACGAGTAACCACTACCAAGGGTTCCATATCAGTTAGGTGTGAAGCTAATCAACCGGCGCGACCACCGTATATAAGATCAACTAACGCTACTATCATAGTAGCGAGATCACCACACCTGTCTATGTATACTGCATCGGGTATGTTATTTATTGCTTTTTTTTCAGCTTCACGCTGTATCCCGCACACGGCAGGGCAGAGGGAGCTTAGGTTTTTTGCCATGTGATTCCGGCTTAGAATAGGATCACCCTGGTACTGATGGTGTCGTAAGAGGCGACTAAAGTACGAGTGGAAGAGTCACGTTGTCAGCAATGGCAACACGCATGGGCAGACTCGACCGGATTGTTACCACCCCTGGCATTTAAAACCGGCGTTAAGTAGTGGCTTTGGTCACTGCGTTTCGCATTGGGTAATGCCGGGTCCCGGTGCCCATACACCTTATAGATCGGCAACGCTCCTGTAGCTCCTCTAGTGCTGCACGGGGTCGGGGCGGCGGTGATCACTTACTATCAGTTGACCCGCACGCTCGTTTGCCGTTTCTTTCCCATAAAAAAAAAAAAAAAAAAAAAAAAAAAAAAAAAAAAAAAAAAAAAGGACCCAGTGTTAAGACACTCCGATCCTTTCTCCATTTTCCCCCGAATTTGAGGCATTTATGTGGCGAAACTCAACGCCGCGCTTTGCCTTGTTAAATTGATAAAATAAAAATGTTAAGTTGAAAATATTAAATATTTTATTTTCTCGAGTGGGGATCCAACCCATAACATGCCGTGTTTACAGTCACTTGCTTGTGCCCCTACGCCACGATACTTATTTTTTAATTTTATAAACGTATAACGTTAAATAACGATTTAAGTTATTCTAGTCGAACACCTTTCACTTCCAGCACTGTTTCTGTAACAACATCTAGAAATTCCTCTACCGTCAACAACGTGGTCCCATAATTTGTGATTATTTATGTAAAATGTACTTGTTTTAACAAAAAATATCTGACATTTAAATACATTTTGCCAGTTTTACCACTGGCTTATATAATACCGAGTTGTCTTAACTTCCAGATAGATTTTTCGCGTTGTTGACGTCCTTTACCTATTACGTGAGTGATTAATGTCTATCAAATTATTTGTAAGGGAATTTTATAGTGAAATAGAAACAGATATAAACAGCTTTTGTCTTTCAGATAGTATAAATTGTCAGATTGTTATCTGAAACTTTATTTGTTTATGATGGAACTGGCCCTTAAAAGATTTATTAACTAAAACTAACTATGAATTAGGTAGTACTATCAACCCCAAATTACACTGACCGACATCAAAATTACACACAATATTAATTTCTATAGAATATTAATACCTCGATGAACACGTATTTCTGAAATACGTTTATTAATTTCTATGAAACCAATCAAACTAATCGATAACGTTTACAGAACGATATGTTAAATTTAATTTGGTTTATATATTCTTATGTATTAAATTAATTCGTTGTAAAGTAATAATGAAATGAATATTAAAATAATATTAATAATAGAATTGTTTTATGATTTTAGGCCTATCGTGGTGCAGGGGCAATAACTTGTGCTTATGCAACAGGTTGTGTGTTCGATCTCGACTCGAGGAAATTAAATATTTTTAAATTAAAGCTATTATCATTTCTTCGCTCTGGTAACAAGATAAAGCGCGGCGTTGAGTTCCGCCGCTCAACACGCAATGCCTTAAATTCGGCGTTAGTTGGGGAATAAAACAGAATTTCTACCTAAATTGCTTCTGCATACTCTGCCATGAGAGGGATACAGCGTGAAGCTGAAAAAAAAGGAAAAAAAATAGTTACTTAGCGCTTATAAACTATATATAAATATTTACTGTTTACTCAATTTATTTTCATTCGCAGGTTCAAGTTCAGCCAAGACAGTAGTGGTACTGGCGTCGTGCATCTCATTTCATATAATTTCTAAATACAGTGCCTTGAGACAAGTATAATGGATAACAAGCAGGTGGTTATTGTAAAAACGTATAGATCTTAGGTAGATAATACTTTCCACCCATTCGATGCTATATTTTTAAATTAAAATTTTTATTTATTTTTAAATTGTATTCATTAAAAAATGTTCTTACAATATTTTTTTCTAAGAAATATTATATAAATAACTTCACTGTACCGAAATTAAATTTAAACAAAACCCTTAAAATTTAAAAAAATATAAACATATTGAAAGAAAGTAGTGATGTGCTTTCAAGCTATTCTAAAGGGCTATTTCTTATATCAATTTCCTACTCGATTAATAATATCTTTAACAAACAAACGATTATCACACAATTACATTGTAAACCATCAATGGCGATTCATCTTAAATATAATCTGACACATTTTATATTCAAAATCTCGTTTAAAACGTTTTATTCAAGCGTTTTTATATTCTATTTTAACCGTTGTAAGTTTTTATTGCCATCTTAAAAGCTTTGTTCTGGCCCCGGCTGGTGCAGACAAAAGGCTATTAAACAAGAACTCGATACAAATGATGTCACTTTCGAGCGTAAATAATTCTTTTCAACTCTATGACTTGGCTTAATTTTATAATTTACTAACAGTCATGCTATTCGTTTGTGTTTTATTTGTATGTGAAATTTCTTTGTAAATATGCATCTTTTTATAAATTTTTCTCTGTTGAAATTAAAATGGAAAATTTTATAATTAAAAAAAAGTGATAATGTTTTTGCCCACTATACAAAATATATGGGTAAATAAAAACCAAACTACTGCAATAGTGGTACCTAAATAATATTAAATCAGCATTATATATTTTATATAAATGAAATAAAAATAAAATCAGTTAATTTTGTAAATATGCTATAAAGATAGAAAAAATAGTAGCCGAGAATGGGTGGAAATTCGAATGTCAGAAAAAATATATTGAAAAAAAAAATTAAATTATTCTATAAATATAGCAAGCACTGAATTTCGATGTTTTATTACACGTAAAATTTATAATTAAATATATATATATTTACATATGTTGCTACTGAAATTGAATAAGATCGTAATATTGTATTATAATATAAGGTGCATTACTGTCTAACAAACTACAATGTTGAGTTCCGCCGCACCCAAAGTCTCGAAATCTGACGAAAAGTGAGACTGCTAATGCGGTATACAGCAAAATGGTACAAATAGACTACGATAAAAATTTCAGAATAAATGTCAGACATTAATATCTGTACATATTTTTTGCATCTATATAGTGTCAATTTATGAGTCTACGGTGTGGTGTCCGATCTATTGATATGCAAATTGATGAAAACATAATGCGTTTATAGACCGCTGTATGGTGTATTGAAAATGTCAGAGCTACTCAAAAAATTTTCAACTTTAATATACACTTGGACACTTGCGAAGTTATGATCTCGTTAAATAAATTGAAACTTTCGTTTTCCTAGACAGACACTTGATGTATACACCGAGTGTCGCGTGTAGTCTTGTAGTCTATTCGTACATTAAAGCTGTAATGGTCTTAATTAAAT
>DWMZ01002429.1:0-14143 GCA_018249855.1 Eueides tales michaeli | reverse complement strand
GTTGTTAGCATCTCTGTAGGAAGATTTTTACAAATTTCCGCTACCCAAAGACAATACGTTAGCTTATAATTAGCAATACATATATATATATATATATATATATATATATATATATATATATATATATATATATATATATATATATATATATATATATATATATATATATATGTGTGTGTGTGTGTGTGTAGTTTTCATCATTAAATATTTGCAACTTAACATTTAATGTTCATTATTAAGTTCGGCAAAATTACTACATTTCTTTATTTACCGGAAATTTGAGTTAGAATATTATTTGAACAAGAAATTAATTAAAATTAGTATAGTGTAATTCAAGCAAGCGAAGCCGCTGGCTGGTAGCTAGTACACTATATTCTTATTTTTTAACTATAGTCTGATTATTTTATGTTGTCTTATTTATTAATGTCTAAGAAAAAGGCTTTTTGAGATCAAAATTGGGATTCTAATACCGAATAAGTAGAAATAATCCTCACGTACGACAAATCCCTGAATTGACCTTGAAGGTACAGACGTCTCACGATTATGGATATATTAAACTTCAGTGATACTATTTTCTTTTAATTTTAATATCTAAAAACATTAAGAGCATCCCCAAAAAGAGAGAGGGAGATATTGAAGTGGTAAATAAGACAATTGTAGGTTCGATTTTCTTTTCTTACTTTTTCTTCTGTTTTGCTACTTAACACGCAATTTCTGCCACTTAACACGCAATTTCTGCCACTTAACACGCAATTTCTCGAAAATTTTGCTGCAATTGGAGCAGTTGGAGAACGGCACAGATTATCTTAATACTTTACTTTAAATATAAGAAAAAATATTTTGACTACCTTTTTTAACAATATTGAGATGAGATACTTCTTATATTTTCACCTTCATCAAACACGCGTATACACACGTACTTAGACGTAGCTAGATAAGAAAGTATGGCTTAGTTTGTCAAAGAACAGCTTCCAAGAGGCCAATATTAAAATAGACTTAAGACACTCTGTTCTCCACTTTCCGAAACTCTCGGGATTTTCCATGTTGACTAATAGAACTTAAAAAGTTAAGTGCCTCGTTACTAAAGCGAGACAGTGAAAATAGCAGTGCCTATAGATCTATAAAAGGAATAAAAGAAAAGAAGAGAATAAAACAAAAGCGCGGCGTTGAGTTCCGCTACTCCACACACAATGCCTCAAATTCGACGGAAAGTGGGGAACGGAAGTGGAACAGAGTGTCTTAACACTAGGTTTCTAAGTTCTCTCTGCCTACCGTGCCATGTGTGGGATACAGCGTGAAGCTGAAAGAAAGTCATTTTTACATAAGTCCTATATGAATAACATCCAATTAATTCCTCAGTGGCTTTAAAAAGAGACGTCCTCCTACCTTTAAATTCGTTTTAAAAGTAACATTTTTATATAATATTTTAATAAGTTAATAGTGATTTGAAAAATAAAATTAGCTACATTTGAAAAATTATTTAATAAAATATTTTTCTATCTTTAAAAATTTACTTAATGTAAAATATTATAATAAAAATATTTACTACGCTTTCCCCCGACAAAACGGCGTCTCTGCTTACCGTGCTACTCGTATATTAGGGGTGTGTGTGTATATATTAGGGGTTAATAGAAATAATATAAAACCGGCAAAGTGCGAGTCGGATCACACGTTTATGTATAAAAAAGGTAAAAAGTTACGTTCGTTTTACGTGACGTGATTTAAATATTATCTATACATACTAAATTTAATTTTAATAGTATTTTTCTTTTCTAAGTGTGGAATAACACTTTAAAAATAGTAAAAATATTATCTATACATTTTTTTTTGTTTTATGTAGTCATAGTGCCCCTAAGAAGTATATCGTCTGTCGATTTCTCGACTGCTTAACTATCACAATTCATGATATACAGCCTGGGAGAAACGAACTTATGGACAGGAACTTATGGACAGGAGAGAATTAGTTATGGTGGACACTCTTTTATATTACAAGTACGGAACCCTAAAAAAGCAGCTTATTGCTTTCCAGGCATTGCAGGTTCTGCAGAAGGAACATAAAAACACTAAATTCTCTTTTTACCCGCCTAATTTTCATGAGATTACTTGTTGATAGGCTAAAAAAGCGCTGTGTCTTCTATGTCGCACGTTACACCTATAGAAATAAAATATTATTCATACATACTTACATAAAACCAGTTGGATAATCTACTTGAGTCAATTTAATAAAACTGAGTGCTTCACGCCGTTACAGCGGTAAGTGTTACCGCAGTTTAGATGGTATAATGTAATGGAAGACGTCTGAATTAGTTATAGGCAAATGAATTAATATTTATGATTTAATATATATAAATATCTGTTATTTTTTTTTAACCATCGAAAACATAACTATAGCACCTATACTATTTATGATATTGGAGGAAGATCGTTTAAAAAGCATGAAGACCATCCACAGGGCATTTATGAATAGGTTGATTACGGAGTAGGAGAAGGTAACTTAAAAAAAACTGTAAATTAAGATTCCTAATGAATTTTACTATAATTTCAATGGAAAGTATACTATATAAAAAATATAATAATTAAGTTTGTAGGCGTCAGCAGTCATTGATAATTAATTGTCAAATGACATTTTTTTCACAGCAAAATAGACTAATGAAACCTGGGCAGCGATTGTTGATACACCATCCTTAATAGGACCAGATGGTCGCCAGTCATAAACAAACATACATTTTGATATTTCCTCTATGATATACATTCTATAAGTTAATCATTCTTACTTCTTGCTATATTACAGGTTTAAATCTCGTGGCAAACTTTAAATAACAATATGTTACAAAATCGAAGCTTAATTCTTTTAATTGCATTGACTTGACAGTTTTATTTTTTAAATTTTTTGTATGTGATATAATAAATATAATAAACATAATAAATATAATAAAATATAATAAACACAATAGATAACTACATAAAAACAAAGGAAAATCAAGTAATAACAGCAAGAACAAAGGCACTAAAGGCAGGAGAAAAGAAATACATAAGACTAAGTCAAGAGCTATTAAAAATGAATTAAAAGCATTCTATAAGCTCATAAGTAAAAGAGTTAACCAAGACTACAAAGCACACCGTACACAAACTATTATAAAATCCCTTCAGGCTTATGAAAATGTCAAAAAAGCTTACAAGAAATTGAAAATACATAAATCTTGGATCGGAGAGCTGAATAGTAAAAATAACATCACTCATAATAGAACAGAAATACTCAAGATAGCATATGAATTACCTAGCAGTAACACAGAAAGAACAAAACCAAGCATTGATGAAGACGAAGTAGCCAGTGCAATTAAATCCAACCAGATAAAAGCCCAGGAGCCGACAAAATAACCAATGAAGCCATAAAGATAGGAGCAGCACATCTAGTTAAACCACTTACGCGACTGTTTAACATGATATTAAACTACAAAAATACCCCGCGCCAATGGTCAGAATCGGAAATAATACTGCTATATAAAAAAGGTGACCTAAACAACATTAGTAATTATAGACCGATAAGTCTATTGTCGTCGATATACAAAGTTTATTCCTCCATAATAGAGAAAAAATAAAAGAAACCCCGGAGAAATTACAGCCTAAAGAACAAGCAGGATTTAGACGAGGCTTTTCCACCGTTAACCATATATACATTCGCTAGAAATGATCATAGAAAAATATCAAGAGTTTAACAGACCACTATATGCAGTTTTTATTGATTACCAAAAAGCCTTTGATACTCTATGTCATTCATCAATACCGGAAGCCCTACTCTCCCAAGAAGTGGCATTGGATTTCATTAAGATCTTAAAAAACATCTACGAGAACAGTACCAGCAGAGTGAAGCTAGAGACCACCGGACCTCTCATACAAATAAACAGAGGCGTAAGGCAAGGGGATCCAGTCTCACCAACAATTTTTATAGCGGTGCTAGAATCAATCATCCGAAAACTAAACTGGGAGAAAGTCGGCATAAATATAAACGGTTGCTATCCGAGTCATCTCCGATTTGCTGACGATATAGTTCTGCTATCAGAAAGCACAAGCCAACTACAACTCATGATAAACTCTTTATATGAAGAAAACCATAAAGTTGGCTTGGAAATAAATCTTACTAAAACTAATGTGATGACGAATGATATTAATACACCTATATATCTCAATAAAGCTCCTTTAAGCTACGTAGATAACTACACTTACCTAGGGAAACAAATATCATTTAACCAACAAAACAATGAAATTGAAGTAGAAAGAAGAATTAATATAGCGTGGAAAAAATTCTGGAGCCTCAAAGAAATCTTTAAAAGCGTAATTTATGGACATCTGCATTCTCCCCTCATTAACATACGCCTGTCAAACTTGAAAATTTACTAGAAAATAAAAAATAAGATTATAACATGCCAAAGAAGTATGGAAAGGAGTCTAATAAAGATTAAGAAAATACAAAAAATCCGTCATACTGCCATAAGACATGAAACAAAAGTCATAGACGCTCTTAATCACTCACAGAAGCTTAAATGGCGATGGGCTGGACACATAGCAAGACTTACAGACAGTCGATGGACCATACGGACAACATCATGGTTAGGGCCACAGGGCCAAAGAATAAGAGGAAGACCATATGCGCGCTGGGCAGATGACCTCACAAAAATAGCAGGTTCTTACTGGATGCGAGCAGCACAGTACAGACAACACTGGGTATCTCTGGAGGAGGCCTTTACCTTCCGTTGAGAGGGATTCTTGCAGCAAAGTGTTTAAAATAAATTAAAATTTAATTTAAAAAAAAAAAGAAAAAAATACCATTACACATAAAAAAAAAGAAAAAAAACCATTACACTTAAAAAATATATATATCATTACACTTAATAAAAAAATAAAAAAAAGTAAATAAAATAAATAAATAAATAAATAAATAAATAAATAAATAAATGAATTACAGAAAACAAAAATAAAAATTGTATACGATCTGTGCACAGATCGCGGACAAACCATTATACTAACTACATCCTGTAGATATATCTAACCAACCAACCCAATTGTATATAAATTTACGTTGAATTTCTTTTTTTAATTGTAGCACTGTTTAGCAAGAAATAAAAGGCTTTTTATTTTATTTATTTATTTATGTGATCTGAAAAAAAAGCTCCTTATTGAGTCGTTCAAATAAGTAATTAAATTAACAACTATCACACATATTAAAGATACAAACAAAATTTTAAGCTTTAACAAAACCCCAAATAAAAACAGCATTTCTTACTTTGGCAATGTGCTTGTAGCATTTAAACCACTAATCTGATTTCCATAAAACTAAGCAAAGTCTACCGCTATAATTAAGACTTTCAAAAGAAAACCACCCCGCAAAAGAAAGCTACGGTGCAATCAGATAGACAAACAGACAGACACGTCAAACATCTATTACATTTTCACTATTTTTAAAGTGTTATTCCACACTTAGGAAAGAAAAAATACTAAAGTTAAAAACATATAAAAATATGAAAGAAGCAGGATTTGAACCCGCGCCTCTTGGAATCAAACAAAATCATTCTTCGTTCAAATTTTTATACGTTTTTAAATTTAGTATCTATTATATTACTATGTTTGTGGCGCAAACATTGGCATTTCATTGTTATTAGAGCTCAGGATTATCACAATATACATCTGGATTAATTTTAGTTAGGAACGTAAGCTGTATTGTGTTCATGGCGACATAAGTACTATGAATAATGTAATTGGTCAAGCCTAAATATGTAAATAGTAAATCGTAAAAAACAACAATAAAAGGTCTTAAAGTTGCGTTATTTTGGGCCTGAAATAAAAAATACGGCGTTGAGTTCCGCCACTGACAACATACATTGTCTCAAATTCAGCGGAAAGTGGAGAATAGAACAGAGTGTCTTAATACTAGGTTCCCAAGTTCACTCTGTCTACCCTGCCATGTGCGGGATACAGCGTGAAGCTGGGCATGTAATGTAAATATTGATATTTATATTATAGGCAGTAGTAACTGGATATCTTTTTAAACATGCATTCTCCTTATGTGTAACATTATCGCTTTTTTACAATATAATCTCCTTCGTATCTTCTCCTTACAATATGAATTGGCATAGTGATAAGTGTTATTATTATTATTACTACTGTTTTGATAGTGATATTCTTAATTTTATTGATACCGCGGTATTCCCGACTTTAATGAGGCCTCCATTTTTCTTCTCTTAAGAGTAGACTTAGCTTCGCTGCTTGTGCTTTTATAAAAGTGAGGCAGCTAACAAATGTTGATACTACTCAATTAGTCTACTTTAGGTTTTCACATAGCTTTCATATTTTCCTTTGGAATATAGTTTGGGGCAATGATGCAAAGATCAAATCTATACATTTGTAATTAGTAATTCAAAATATGTGTTTCTATGTCTTATTCACAAGCGTGTGACTGTAAACGTGTCGGTTATTTCTTCAATTCCTAATTGATGAAATGAAATAAATCATTTTAAATGAAAGAATTTTAATAGCCTCGCGGATAATTCTAGGGATATATCAATTCTCCCTAGCGAGTATATGAGGTTTATCAGACCTGATGTAATGATTTGTTCGCTGTATATACACACTGCTTACTTTGATACAAGCACATTCTTGACATCGGAGATGTGTTCCTTTACCCTAATACCGATGCTTCTCTTTGTTTGACCTATATATGATAAGCCACAGCACTAATTTCAATAGATATATCCCTAGAATGATCCGCGAGGCTATTGAATAACAAAAATATCCTAATTTCAATAGAGAAGATGGTTGAAAACTTTCAACCACCTGGGACCCACTCTTAAACAATTTAAAGTCTCAAGCATACCACACCAGAGGACCAGGTACAGTAAGCTCATTCTGCAAGAATCCAGGGCAGTATGCGAGAGAATTAAGGAATCGTTGGCGGTAGTTTCATATAACAATTATGTCAACTGACAGACGAATGCCACGTCAGTCTACCCGTGCTTGCACTACTGCAAAGTGTTCGAAACGTCGGATTTCTAAAAATGTTTAAAACTCAATATACACGATTACTCCGTTTAAAATTCTTTCATGTAAAATGTGTAATAATTGCGAAAATCAAAGATACTATTATGAAATAAATCATATTTTTATTTCTTCACTCTGATAATGGGGCAAAGCGCGGCGTTGAAATTAGCCAGTAAACACGCAGGGCTACCCTGCGGGACACAGTTTTTTTTTTATGGAAAGACATGGCAAACGAGCGTACGGGTCACCTGATGGTAAGTGATCACCGCCGCCCACGGCCCCGTGTAGCACCAGAGGAGCTACAGGTGCGTTGCCAGTCTATAAGGTATATGGGCACCGGGGCCCGGCATTACCCAATGCGAAACGCAGTGGCCAAAGCCACTACTTAACGCCGGTGTTAAATGCCGGGGGTGGTATTAATCCGGTCGAGTCTGCCCATGCGTGTTGCCATTGCTGACAACGTGACTCCCCCACACGTACTTTAGTCGCCTCTTACGACACCATCAGTACCAGGGTGATCCTATTCTAAGCCGGAATCACACGGCGAAAAACAGTATAAAGCAAGCTTTTCCAGACATAAAATCCAAATGTTTTACCTAAAAGATGTTTTTAACTTCATACAGTCCCGCAGCAGCAGGTAAGGCAAAAGGAACCTGGGCACCTAGTGTTAAGGCACTTTGTTCACATTAAGTTTTCTACTTTACGCTAAATCTGGACTAAATAAATGGAAATGAAAACTAGACTAAAAAATGGAAATGAAAACTATACTAAAAAGAAAGATATTGCACAAGTGCGGCAATAATCAGAAAATTATTGCAAGAGATATTTTTATTTTTATGAAATTTATTATGAAATGCCAATTACGACGGTAAAAAACCGCGTCGTCTCGACGCACCAGACTCGTCTGTTTAGTATTCTTGGCTTGGAAATAAAAAACACTGTTGGGTTTAATTTGTTAGCAAACTATTTAGGTTGCACTTCCGCTTTTTTTTTATTATTATTTTCTTAACTTAACGCTGTATCCAGTTAGAAACAAGTTTGGTAGAACGAACTTAGTATTAATACACACACTGTTTGTTAATTTTAGCTCTTTTTTGAGATATTGGGTATAGAGATGCGGAATACAACGCTGCACTGTGCCTTTTAGTAACTGTTAGTTATTGAAAATAAAAGATTACCCCAAATGAGAATCGAACACAAAATAGTCGTGCTTACATCCATACATTATGTCGCTGCTGCTGATATAACATTAGCTTTATTTTTAATTACATATGTAAGTAATAAAATGTCATATAAGTCAACTGACGCGTACTTTAATTCAGGCTTTTAGCGTAAATGCTAGTTTTCTAAAAACATTTTTTAATATGACATTTTTATTAGTTAAGTAAATAGGTTCGTACTTTTTTGTATTTCTACTTTCTCTCTACTAAAAAAAAATCCGTAACTTTGTTCCTATATACATACATATATCTTTGTTCATACTATTTCGATACATTTTGTGTTGAGTGACAAAACTTAACGCAATGCTTGGTCCTGAGAGCGGAAACATGTAGAGAATATTAAGCTTTTTGCCGATATTTGAGAGATAAAGCGTAAAGATAATCACGTTTCCTTTTATTTTGGCTTCACGCTGAGTTGCGGAGCTCAACGCCGCGCTTTTTGCCTTACCATAGCGAAGAAATGAAAAATAAAATATTTAAATTGAAAATATTAAATATTTCATTTCCTCGAAGGGGAAGGGTTGAACCCACAACCTGTCGGTTACAGTCACACGCTTGTGCCACTGCGCCACGACAAGCCTCACCAAGTTTTCCTTGCTTATATTCAAAATATTTTTAAAAGAAATTCAACACCAAAATAATAGTGTTATTCACATTTGGCTAATATCTAAGACACTTAGTTTCCCATCTTCTACACGTGTTCCGAGACATTACATATTGAGAGGTGGAACTGACCGTCGTATCGTCGATGTATTTATAAATGAGTGTAATAAATGTAATTTCATTTTTTAGGTAAATTCATTTTTTAAAAGTTGAACCTGTAAATCTTTTTTTAAATATTTCCAAGGAAAACATATATAAAATAAAATTTTGTTACAGGTGAAAATCCAGCTGCCATGCAATCTTCGTCGACGACCTACACGCTGCACTTGAGTCTCTATATGTTGCCATTTTATATATTACGGTGACATACATATTAGTTAAAATAACTGTAATTATAATAGATATGCGTATTAAGGTTCAAAAACGTTAAAATATGATTGGATGTGGTAAATAAATGTTAAAATGAATTAATTTTTTAAAGCGGAACTTCCGTAATGTTTAATATGGGGTAGACTTTTAGTTAACTAAACGAAACGTATGCTTAGATTTACTTAAAACAAAGCTGTTAAAGAAATCCTGCGAGCTTAATTACCAATGTCCAATAGAGCTGAAACTTTCGAGTTACAATTTCTGATTAAAAACATTATTTTTTCAACTTCACACTGTATCCCGCACATGGCAGTATAAGCGGAGGAGACTTAGAAACCTAGTGTTAAGTCACTCCGATGCGTTCCCTACTTTCCTATATATTTAGGGCATTGCATGTTGAGTGGCGGAATTCAACACGCCGCGCTTTGCCTTGTTAACCGAGCGAAGAAATGAAAATACTATATATTTAATTTCCTCATGTGAGGATCGAACTCACAATCTTTTGGATTTACAGTCACTTGCTGGTACCCTTGCACCACGGCAGGCCTCAGTAATAATAGAAATAATATATTTAATACAGATATTAATCCAAAATGGCTACCACAAGAAAATTGATAACAAAAGTTTTTTGCGTAATTCACCTTACAGGATACACATGAGTGTCAAATGAAAAAGCTTGATTTGTAAAATGCAGTATACAAAGCTGATATTTAAAAAAGCAAATGAAAGCTTGTTTTCATTTTGTTATTAATATTATTATATTATCTATATTAATTTAGTTACACAACAATATATTATCTATATTAATTTAGTTACAAAACAAATTGGGCTTAACGCCATTTGTAGCAAATCAAAGAAGCGTTAAGATCCGCCATTCAACACGCAATGTTTCAAAACTTGATGAAGGGTGGGCAAAAGAATTTCTTAACATTACGTTCCTTATGACAAGACCGTGCTTTATCTAACAAAGCAGAAATTTAAAAATAATTTAAATATATTTTTTGAGAAGCATTCGAACTCAAGTTTTCAGTCTTATCAAAAATCATCATGAAGATGATGATTTTATCATGCTACCCGCACTGGGTAGACATCGGTAACTTGGCAATCCTAGAGTTAAGACACTCCGTATTCACTTAATAACTTCCGTTACCTTCTTCCGAAATGTATATAAAGTGTTGAAACTAAATGAAGAAATACAAATTTTAAATATTTTATTTTCTCGACTCTCTCGAGGGGACCGTACCCAAAACCTGTCACTTACAATCACCCATATAACAAGTTAAACAATATTTTGAGACAATAGTTAAACATTTTTTTTAGATTTTCTTATAGAAATGATGGTTTTCCAAAGCGCAAATTGCGAGTCACGTACGTACTTCACTTAGTGACGTCGAAACGTAAGGGTAAGCCGTTCTGTTGAGTCACTCTGACGTGACTTGTCATTTCAGCGCTATATTCCTAAAGGGTTAAAATGGGCGAGGAAATTTGAGATTTACTGTAAAATTACTTTGAATTTGTTAACATATTTTTAATTAGATAAGTTGTATATAAATATGCTTGTTACAAAGTTAAAGATTTAAGTTTTTGTACCTCGCTCATAGCACAGTAGACAGAAGGAACCTGGGAACCTAATGTAAAGATATTCTGATTTTATCTAGAGACTTGCATTCCCCAGCTTTAACCAAATTTAAAGCATTACGTGTTGTGTCGATTTAATTTGTATTTCTAATGTCTGTTACGTTATAATCTATTACTTAACTAACGGAAATTTTATTATTTCCTCCAGACCTAATTAAACTTTAATACGCATATCTATAACAAAATTTGAAAAGTAATTGTTTTTTTTAATCGATTATCATAAAAAATATATTGTTATAAATGTAATTATAACTTAGTATCTGAATGTGAATATCTCTAGATAGTAAGTAGTAAGCACCTTCAAGATAATTATAAAGATAATATATGCCGCATCCATTTTATTCAACTCCTTGATTGTTATCTTTTGGTTAAGGCGCTAGTTAGCTTAGTTAAAATATCTGTTAGATAGTTATCTTACAGATATTTTTAATGCTATCTGTATACTGGAAGTCTTAAATATAGTCTTATATATTGGCAAAAACTAACGTGAACTTATATTGCGATATAATTTATACCTAACATATATTTCATAAAAGATCCATGTATAAATATTCCACACAAACAAATATTAATAACTGTTAATAAGCAAAGAACTTTGCAAAGAGTATGAAAAAAGTTATTTTGAACCACAGATCTAATAAAATGTTACACTTGGTACTTAAAATTGCTCATTTTTAATAGTACTGGTGAAAAAGTACCCTTAAATTCTATTTTTTTCATTTGGTGAAATAATGACATAATTGCACTTTTTAAAAATTTACATAATATTGAATAATATTTCAATAAAAAGTTATTTAAAAACCTAATTCACCTTTCCATTGACAATGTTAAAAACAAATTATTATAAACAATTTGTTAATTAATATTTATTAAATTCGTGAAATAATTATCGTTATTTGAGTAATATTAATTATAATTCACTATTTACCATATTCTTACAGTTAAGGTATACACTTCATCTTACTAATATTATTGAACTGAAAGGTTTGTTTGATTGATCGCACTAATCTCCTAAAATATTGATACGAACTCAAAAATTACAGAAGAGTCCATCAATCGAGGAAGTTTATACTACATAATATTACAATAATCTTTCGGGGTCTGTAGTGGTGAAGTGTGTGACAGTATCACAAATGTTAACGAAAGAAATATGAGGGTGGGGTGTATGGAAATGAACAACTGAGTGCAATCCCTCTGCCTACCCTGCGACAAGAAGTATAGCATGGAGTTATTTTCTTTTCTGTTTTACGCATATCTCCAAATGAAGCAATCTAGAGGGTATTTGAGAAATATTAAGAATATAACCACAAAAATCGAGGGTATACAATGACTATATACATGACGAATTTGGATTCAATTCCCGCTTAAGGATTGATTATATTGAAAATGCAATGTGGAAAAGCGTGAAGCTTAAAAGTTTTACGTAAAAATAAAATTGTCACGACATAATAAAATAATATAAATTTATGTAATGATTTTTTTTTAATATATTTAAATGTATACTTACGTATTAATAATTGTATTACTAGACTTAAATATAATCAATTTAAAGAAGAAACTAACTAAGCTGTATCTTTTTTTATTTAAATATTTCAAAAAAGATTTGTACCATTGATCTATTTTAAAAGTTTAATTCCTTAATTAATATTAAGAAATTATACCAAAAATATGATTATTTTTAGAATAAAAGTGATATAACTCAAATTCTCTTTGAACTTTATCTGAAGAGAGTGGTGAAACCATATTTTAGGTAAAGTAGTATGCACAAATTCGATATTTTGACTCAGGTCAATCAATATTTTGACTCAGGTCAATCAATATTTTGGTCAAAATCAATATTTTGATTTAGGTCTCTATAACAATGAATGTATATGATGTGAACTATCTTTCATCAATATACGAACCCACAACCATAGTCTTTAATCTAAGTTAGATACTTTAAAAATAATAGTAAGTGTATTTAACTTTTTATACCATAAAACCGAGCATTGTAAATAAACATATATAATAATTATATATATTTAATTGTGATACAAATCTCATGAAATTGTTGATATACTGTAAATATTGTAGAATAAGAATATTAAATTATTGTTCATTTTAATAAAGTTGTTTTATTGGAGCTTTCTGCCTTTCTATCTGCCTGTTTATTTGAGAGCTTTAACGTTAAAAGCTTAAATAAATTTCTATTGCTTCTTATTGTCTAAATAGAATAAAAACACCTACACACCGCCTTTAGAAAGTATAATAATACGCCTCCATGATGCACCTAAACGTATAAAAAGAATTTTCTTAGCTAGCGTTATCCGTAAATGGGTAGGTAGAGGGAACTTGGGAACTTAGTGTTAAGAGACTGAGTTCCGTTTCCGCTGAATTGTGTGTTGAGTTGCGCAACTCAACACCGCGCTTTGATTCATTTCATTTCCTCGAGTGAAGATCCACTTACATGTTCTTGCGCCACGACAGGCCAAATAGTTATGTGATAAAAAATACGAATAAACAAAAGGTGCTGATATTTTTTTCTTTTTCAGCAACAAACTCCCCCAGTAACTCATCTGACAGACAATTATCAATCACTTAATAGAAGACAGAACGGCAGTAATAAAATATATATATATATATATATATATGCGTTTCGTTATAACTATATAAATTACGATGTCATCAGAAATAAATTTTAAAATTTGAATTAATAGAATAGTTTTCATACAAAATAATGCTAATGAGAGTAATAAAATTATACTTGAAATTATGAAACGGATATCATTTTAATTTTGAGAATTTGACCGTAAACGCGACAAATTGTGTTCGATTTTCACATGAAAAAATTAAAAATGTAATATTTTTATTTTATCGTTCTCTACTACCGAGGCAAAAGCACAGCATTGAGGTCCGCACAATGTCTAAATTTGGCAGAGTGTGTCTAACTTTGATCTTAAAATATCATGTGTTTAAATTTGCTTATCGCTATTTGCACGATGTCAAAACACAAATAAATAATTAAAAAAAAAAATTGTTTGTCCTTTCTTTGACTATCTGGTAATGTTTGAAAAAACTGCACCGATTTTTTATATTTTGTATTTATATTGATATGTGCATTTGTTTTTATTATTTTATATCGTATTTATTGGTATACAGGTATGTGTTTATATGGATATGTATGTATATATATATATATATATATATATATATATATATATATATATATATATATATATATATATATATATATATATATATATATATATATATATATATATATATATATATATATATATATA
>DWMZ01002428.1:0-14144 GCA_018249855.1 Eueides tales michaeli | reverse complement strand
GCCGGGCCCCGGTGCCCATCCACCTTACAGACCGGCAACGCTCCTGTGGCTCCTTTAGTGTTACACGGGGCCGTGGGCGGCGGTGATCACTTACCATCAGGTGATCCGTACGCTCGTTTGCCGTGTCTTATCCATAAAAAAAAAAAAAATACAAAAGCAACCAAATTATTGCCAACTGTTACTATTTACTCAAATTCGGCGGCTAGTGCGCAAAGGCACGGAGACTTAACACTAGGTTCCCGAGTTCCCTCTGCCTACCCTGCCATATGCGTGAAGCTGATACTATTTATTCAGGGCTTAATATATCTATCTTTATCATTGTCATCGTCAAGTTATTTTAAAATTCATATTAATCGTTCAATTGAATGGAAATCACATGACTATTTCGGACTAATAGCCCGTCAATGTCAAGAGCCTAAAAAACTATTTGTATTGTTTATCGACATTGATGTTTGAATGACCTTGCCGACCGTTTCTTATAAGAAAAAAGCTTATAAATCTGTTATGTAAGAGGAATTCGACCACACCTTCATTTATAACTTGAATATTTTAATGACTGTAAGCACGAGAGGCAATGGGTTCGATTCCGGCTCGAGGAAATGAAATATTTAATATTCCCTTTTACTCGCTCTTGTAGACTAAGCGCGGCTTTAAGTTCCCACAAACAACACCGTGAGTGTCTTAACACTACAACCCTAAGTTCCCTCTGCCTACCCTGCTATATGCGGGATACAGCGTGAAGGTGAAAAAAAAGAATGGTTAACAATTAGAGTATCATTCTGAATCATTTAGTGAGAGTTCTACGAAATTCAATTTGGTCATTATTGAAATTGCCTTGGGCAAATTAATAATAAATTCTAAAAGAGGTAGTAATTCTTAGAAAATACGAGCAAATATTCGTAAAGTACTTTATTCGAGACTAGCTACAACGGCTCTGTCCACTTGAACTTATTTATGGGTAGGCAGAGGGAACTTGGGAACCTAGTGTTAAGACACTCCGTTCCGCTTCCATTCCTCACTTTCCGGTGAATTTGAGGTATAGGCTGTCGAGTGACGGAACTAAACGCCGTGTTTGCCTTGTTACCAGAGTGAAGAAATGAACGTTAAATATTTAAATTAAAAATATCAATTATATCATTTATATGAGTGGGAATCGAACCTATATCTTACTTGTTTAGAAAACGTATAAAAAAATTGACGTAGCGGGATTTTAACTTGCACCTCTTGGAAACTAGCCATAGTTAGTCATAGAGTACTAAGCCATATGTTATCATCAAGCTAAGTAACATCATGGCACTAACATAAATAAGTCGCAACAAGCGTATTAGAATTTCGACATAGCATGATAAGAACGTATGGCTTAGTGGCCAGATCGTTGGTAACGGTTTTCAAGAGGCGCGGGTTCAAATCCTGCTACATTAACTCTAAAAATGGTAAAAACCTATATATTATTTACGAAATTCAACTATTTATATGGACTTGACATTTTTATCATACATTCGTTATACAAATTCTAATTAGATTCGAAGCAAACGACATGATTTAAACTGACTTTCAAACAAGTATTACACATTAGATCTTATATGAACACTATTAACAAGACTTTTAATAATTTATTACATACAATTCGTTCCATTAGGCTTAAAAAAACACATAAGGTATTAAATAATGTCGTGGACAGTTGTGGCTTAGTGACTGTAAACGCGACAGACTGTGATTTCGATACCCAGTCGAGAAAATAAAATATTTAAAATTTTCCTTTCTTTGCTCTGGTAGTAGTACAAAGCGCGGCGTTGAGTCCCGCTGCTCAAAACGCAATGTCTCAAATCTGGTAGTGGGAACGAAAGGGTCTTCATTGGAACGAAGTGTCTTAATAATAGGTTCCCAAGTTCCTTCTGAGCATCTGATAACCCTGCTATGTACGAGATACAACAAAAATGTGATTTGCAATTGAATTTCTTGGAACAATAAAATATAAAGTCATGGTATAACAGTTAAATCAAGCTTTGTTAAAGTAGGCATGTTCAAATTTTACAGTTCTTTAAACAGTGTTCTATATTGAATGTTTCTATGATACTATCTCTTTTAAGAAGACATAAATCGGTATTAAGTTACACTAATATACATCCAATGTCTTAAAATAGGGCAGTACGTTGGGAACGGAGTGTCTTAACGCTGTGTACCCTTCTCTGTACTTTTGCATGAAAACCTAATAATTTTAGGATAGTGAGTGGGAAACGGAGTATCTAAACACTATGTACCCTTCTAAAGGTGCACAATAATTTCAGAGCAGTGCGTTGGGAACGGAGTGTCTTAACACCATGTTCCCTTTTAAAAGTGCACAAAAACCCAATAATTTCAGGGCAGTACGTTGGGACCGGAGTGTCTTAACACCATGTTCCCTTTTAAAGGTGCACAAAAACCCAATAATTTGAAACACATTGACAAGCTTATATGACAAGGTTCTAAATAAAATGTACATAAAAGGAGAAATTAATTGCGTATGTAATCGATATACCTGATTCAGGGCATGGTCAGTTACGCTTGGTGTATTATAATTAGAGTTACATAGTTTCTATAAGAAAATTTTCATTTTTCACTCATTAAGGAAGAAAAATCTATACATAATAAATCTGTTACTGGTTACTCACTGTCTGTACATGGAAGATGTATTTAAAAAAATCTTATAGGGGACGTTTTTTATATAAAATAGTGATTTTTAAATTTTATGTCTCCTTATTTGTTTGTTTGTTTGTACGCGCAAATCACAGAAACTGCTAACCAGATTTAGCAGTTTTCACTGTTATATTTTGACAACGCTTTCTTTGCATTTAGTATTTGTTTTATTTAAATTGGCTTATAAATAAAAATAACCGTCAATTTGATTTAGTTCGACATAATTGCTACAATTTTTTTATTCATTAAGCTAAAGCTTTAATTTTTAATATACAGATATTGTTTTAAAAGTGAAAGTTTTATTAATACAAGAAAATACCTTAATATAAATTGATATAATAGTAATAAGAAAACGGAAGTGGAACGGAGTGTCTTAACACTAGGTTTCCGGGTTCCTTCTGCCTACCCTGCCTCGTGCGGGATACAGCGTGAAGCTAAGACCTTAGTAATTATATATATTTTGTATAACTTCACGCTCTATCTTGCAATACTTTACGCTTGTTTATGAATTAATATATTTTTCAGCTTTGTGCTGTATCTGTAACATTGTAGGGAAGACAGAGGGGATCTGAGAACATAGTGTTAAGATACTCCGTTACCATTAAGACTTTTGTAACGGAACACACTGCAGCCTTACTGTAGTGAAATTGAAAAAGAATAATTAATGAATATAACTTTATTTCAAACAACATAGAATTGCTTACAGTTAGACGCTTATTTTTTTTTAAAATGTTTTTTTAATTGAATTTAGTTCCCTTTAATAGCTCCCTCCATTTAAAAGTTAAATTTAAAATTCGAAAGGTTCATTTTGTAAGGTTTGTAATTTGTAGATATCTATGTAGCGTGGCGGACTTTAACACCGCCATCTGTCCTATTACCATATTCAGAAAATAATAGTTGTTCGTACTCTCCAGGGGGAATCGTACCCTATCGGATTTTGTTCCGACGTAATAAATAAAGTATACAAAGTAAGAGAAATAATCCACTTTGTACCAAAAAAACTGTCTTAAAACTGGACCAATTCCTCGTGTGAATGACCAAATATAATTTTCGTATCTCAAAATAAATTCACAAAGTGATTTTAATAGCGGCTTAACATTGAAATTCTCAGAATGATGTGTTAGTTTTTCATAATTTATTGCCACAGATTGGTATTTTACGAGGAAATAAAATAACTTTATATCTAATTCCATACATTTCCTGCATTTTTGATGATTCGGCGTTGAGCTAAGGAACTGGAGCTGAAGCGGCAAAATAAAAACAGTTTAAATGTCATTTTTTCTTTGAATGGGGATCATACAAAGAGACATAAGTCAGCTTCACGCTGTATCCCGCACATAGCAAGGTAGGCAGAGGGGACTTGGGAACCTAGTAGTTCACACTCTGTACCACTTCCGTTCCTCGTTTTTATCCGAATTTTAGGCATTGCGTGTTGAGTGGCGGAACTCAACGCCGCGTTTTGTCTTGGCGAAGAAATGGAAACATTAGATATTTAAATTGAAAATATGAAATATTTCCTCTAGTGGAGATCGAAACCACAACCAGTCGGTTACAATTACACTCTTGTGCCACTGCGCCACGACAGACACCACCTAACGCGTCGTCACTAAAACTCGTCCCAATTATACAGCAATAGTCTCCAATTTAGATATGGTATTTTGACATTATTTATAATAAAATTATTTTAGAAATGCCGAAGCGACACGGCGTGTGACTTTGATCTTTACGGTTGTGGGTTCGATTTCTACTCAGTGGAATATATATTATATACCTATAAGAAATCTGTAACCGATCACTGTCTGTACATGGAAGATATATTTAAAGAAACATATTGGGGACGTTTATAAATAAGCCCCAAAATAGAGATTTTAAATTTTTTTGTGTGTTTGTCTGTGCGGCTGTGCTGTACGCACTAATCTCATAAGCGACTAGACAGATACCTGCTTTCAACATTAAGTGTTTATTTTAATTTATGCGGTTATAAAAATTGTAACGCCAATTATTTAATATATCAAGTTCGACAATTTTTTTATTATTTTTATTAGAATTTTTTTTTAGTCAATAAAACAAGAAAGTAGTTGAAATTAGCAAATAAGATAGTGTACTTATTTAATATTTTATTTTTTATTTTATAGCTTCGCGCTGTATCCCGCACATGTCAGGGTAGGCAGAGGGAACACGTGAACCTAGTGTTAGGACACTCCGTTCCACTTTCGTTCCCAACTTTCCGCCAAATTTGAAGCATTGTTTGTTGTGTGGCGGATCTCAACGCCGCGCTTTGCCTTGATACCAGAGCGAAGAAATGAAATATTTAATATTTATATTGAAAATATTAAATATTTAATTTCATCGCACCTACAACCTGTCGGTTACAGTCAAACACTTGTGCCGCTCACACAGGCCACAATACTTATTTAATATTTTCTTGTAATCTAAGCAAAAATATATTGCACGCTTTTGAGTTCCACCACTCAATACGCAACCCAAAAAAAATCTTAATATTACTAGAGTATTAAGACTACTGGCGGTACCCAACGCCGCATCACAGTATTATTTACTTATATCTACTGTAAATTATAGTATTTTTTGTAAATTGCGTGATGGGTGACGGAACTTAACGCCGCTTTCATCTAATTATAATAGCTTAAGAATTGCACAAGTTTCCTTCGAAGTTCAAGTGTGTCAAAGGCGTTACTCGGTTACAATATCCGATTTGCGCAACGCCCTTGAGGGTTTATTCGCAACGATGCACCTTAGGGTTGCCTTTACATAAATAATTAATTTTACCATAAATACAATATATATTAAATAATTTACGCGGTGATAGTCAGTTCGATTCCTGATATTAGTAATAAATTGTTTTTTATGATTTGTTTATGTAAATTAGAGAGTGGAGACATTTCTTAGCTTAGAGGGTTAAAATTTTTGTACGTTTTTAAAATATATATTTGGCTTTCGTAAGTCTGGAATAACAATTTAAATGTAACAAATATTTTATACGTTTTCTGAAATACTGTTCCATGCTTATTTTTTAATGATATTTGAACGTACGTTGAAATACGGAGAGATGTGTCACTATTTTCTTCCCATTTAATATAAATAAATCATGTAAATAATTTTAATACTTAATGTCATAATTTTTTCGCTCTGATAACAAGGTATTGAGCGGTGTTAAATTAAAAATTCGGAACCCTCTTAACACTAGGTTCCCAAGTTCTATCTGCCTTCCCTGCCATAAGCCGGATACAGAGTGAAGCTAAAAAAGACAGAAGTGTAAATAAAGTGTGAACTTAGCCTTATATCATTGCCTCAACAATTGATGTGTTAAATTGATTGACAGTTATCACGTCGACAAATGGTCCAAATTGTCCTACAAACAATTATAGACCTTATTTCTAAACAATAAAGGCTATATTACCTTTTATTGAAGTGCTATTGAAGTATCCAAAATGGTATAGCGTCTGATCTGAATTAATATCACATGGTATAATTGCTTTTATTATTATCATTAGTTAGAACTGATGCCTGTCGTGACGCAGAGGCACAAGCGTGAATGCAATCGCGAGAGGTTGTAAGTTCGATGACCACTCGCGGAAGTGTTCAACGGAATGTTTGTGAATGGGTACGGGGTATCATACCAAAGGGTTCCCGGGTTTCCTCTGCCTCTTCTGCTATGTGAGGGATACAGCGTGAAAACCGCCGTGGCTCGGTGTTGCATAATTTTCGGAGATATTGCGTGTTCAGAGAGGAAATATGACGCTGCACTTTGTTCCGTTATCAGACTGAGGAAATGAAAATATTTCATTCACTAGATTATATAATTGGGAAACAAACTAACTTTCGCGCTTATGGGACAAAAGCTGTGCCGCTACGCCACTAATATATCTTTACTCAACAATTTCACCATATAAGGTCACCAAAAGAAATATCCAGCATAAAGCAGCAAAAAATTGCATGTTGATTGCTTACTTTCCCTTCCGTCAGATTTAAAAACGTTGCGTGCTACATGACGGAGCTTAACACCGCAATGTGCCAAACCAGATGACTATTATTATTTTACATTTATCCTTAGTATATAAATAACAGTAACGTACAATCAAACTACTTTTTCCTACAAATAACAATACATTTAAGCTGATTAATTATTAATTAACATTTAAACTGATTACTTTAATAACATTTAAACTGATTAATTATTTAATTTCAATTCATTTATTTTTATCCTTCGTTATAAAAGGAAATAAAACTCCTTATACGTCATATAAAAACCTTACCGTACTCTTCATACGTCATAACTAGTTTCAAATATTTTTCGATACAAGCTATAAGAGTTGAGCAATTACTTTATTTTGTGGTAATCATGTTACAGTGTCACAGCGTTTGACTGTAAACGAGATAGTTGTAGCATCGATTCTCATTCTGGTGATTTTTTTTACAATTTCACACTTTGAGCTCCGCCACTCAAAAATTCAGCAGACATTTAAGTGTCTTAACACTATATTCTCTCTGTCTACTATGCTATGTATATGATAAGATATTGAGCATTCAACATCTGCCTTTTGGTAGAAATTACAAACTGGGATTAACGCTACAATGCATAATACATGTGCAGCCATTTATAAATTAAAAAATCTGAAAATATCTAAATATATTTAATTTTTACATACAAATATACTTACTTTTTTTACATACCCTTCATTTATATTAAAAAAAGATACAAAAATTCGCTTTTTCCCTTAGTAGTATAAAAAATTATACAAAAAATCGCTTTTTCCCTTACATTAGACCACACTCAATCACACCGATTCCTGAATGAATCACCGGCAACAGCACCCAAGTCACGTCAACAACAGTTTCACTACAACCGTCGTGCGATCCACTTGATTTAAACATATATACGTTATAGTTATAATAATAAATAAAAAAGTGTTATTTTGTTTTAAATAAAGTGTTTTTAAATTTAAAATAATTATATGTAAAATTTTATATAAAGTGTTTAAGTGATAAGTGAATAAATTAGAGCTGTGTACACTTGAAAGGTATTTCTAAATTTTTTTTTGCAAAATAATACTGTTTTTTTTTCAATTATTACTTTTTTAACGCGTAAAAGAAAGTTGGTTGTGAAAGAATGAAAGTAAGTAATGAATTATTTTGCTTTAAATGCGTTTTATGCTTCCATGCCCGTTATTATATAAAAAAAAGATACATATATTATTTACATATTATTAAATTTATTTTATTAATAAATGAAAATAAATATTAATTAATATAATAATAATATTATATATTAAATAATAAATACAAAGATAGTTTTTAGTAAATCATACATTGCATCAGAAATAACAAAAACAAAATTTATATATAAAACTCATCTATCAAACATTGACAAATCGTATTTATCAGTGATAACAAATACTTTATCTGTGAATTACTTGTTTTTTTAAAACATTTATATTAAGTAGATATTTTGAGGCCTGTCGTGGCACAGTGGCTCAAGCGAGCTACTACGCAACCGGTTATGGGTTCGATATTCACTGATTGATGATGATTGATTTCTTCGTATTGTTAATAAAACGTTGAGTTCCATCACTCAAAATGTCATACGGTCATAATGAAGTTGAGTGAAGCTGAGTCAGTGAGTGAGTAAGTTCAAAAATATTGCTACAAAAATTTAATTCTTTTAATTGAAATTTTAGTTTTATTATAAATAATAGAACAAGACAGTAGCCGAAATTAGTAAATAAAATAGTATAATTCAAGCGGGCGAAGCCGCGGGCAGGTCGCTAGTATATAATATAATTTTAGGAACAATATAAATACCATAGACAAGAATCTCTATAAAGAAACTCTTTAAAGAGCAATTCTAAAACTATGGTTTTAGCCTCTCTGTTGTATAATCCATATTAAATTTACTTTTCTGTGGGTGAAAGTGTATCTAATGTTTAGATTAAAAATAATAACAGTGATCGTATCTCATTATTGAGCTTCAAAGTTTAATGAATTAACTGTTTATTGTCAACGACTTCGTCCGCGTGGATTAATTGAATAAAAGTATGTTGCAATTACTTTGATCCTAGGTTATCCTAAAATTACACTACAAGGTGATAACCCTTCTCTATAAATGAACTCTCTAACAATAGATTATGTATATATTTTTTTTATTTTTATTTTTACTTCCTGAGATTAGACGTTTAACCAAACAAACAATTTAGCATTATTTAATAATATTAATGTTGATAATATGTACATTGATCTTTTTATTAATACTTCTCGTGGATTTAATATTCTGATTGGTTGACAAAATCGAAACGACAAAATTTGTCAGTCTGTATGTATGTTTTGATTTAAAAAAAATTATAAGCTCTTTAGTGTCTGTAAACGTTTTAATAAGTATAGAATATCTATTATGGTTACTATATTCACGTGTCTCATATAAGTATATTGTAACCACATTCCGGTTTATACTAGACCATAGTTAAAAATAGCTGAGATCTGTCGTGGCGTAGGTTGTGGGTTCGAGCCCCATACACTGCCTCATATTTCCCAAAATAGTGATGACTAGGTTCCCATGTTCCCTCTGCCTCCCATGATGTGCCTCCATTTCCCAATAGAAAAAAAAGTTCTTTAGAAGATTGAGGTTAAACCCATAATCTTTATTACTATCATATCAAAATAGTCGCCCAAAAAATAATTCACCTTTCACAATAAATATTTAAACCTTTTTCCTTTAAAGTCACGATGTCCATTACAATTAAGTTCATTCGTTTAAACTAAAATTATGGTTATCAAAAAAATTTTAAGTTTAATGTCAAGGCTGGTCGTACTCTTCTTGGCTGTGTAATGAAAATACATGTTCATACAGTTATTATATTTATAGTTTTCTTCTTAATTCATTTTTAAATTATTACAGGTTATTATTATACAATGAGCGTTTAATTTAAGCATAATGGACAGAGGTTCGATTTCCGCTTGAAGGAATAATTATCCTTTTTTAGATTAACACTGTATCGCAGAATAGGCGTAGAGGGAACGTGGGAACCTAGTAGGGTACACAAAAGGCGTCTTAACATTCAATATTTCCAAAATTGTGCAGAAGTGAAGACGAAGTGCCTTAATTAATCAAATTAAACTTATTTTTGATTTGCGTTTACAAAAATAAGCTTTCGCAATAGATAAAAAGATAATATTTTCATATACATACATACTGCATTCAATTCAGTTATCAAATACAGACATTTTAACTATTTCTTTTTAGAAAGTGGTTTAACTGTCGATTTTGACTATAAATTAACTTTTTTATTTCTGGCTTTAGATAGTTTTATAGATCTAATATATATATTTTTATTTATATATAAATAATAGCACTTTCTCCTATCTAATTAAAGAAAGCATAATAGAGGTCTGTCGTGGCGCAGGGGCACAAACGTGTGGATATAAATGCGAAAGGTGTGTGTGGCTTCGATTCCTACTCGATTGAGTGCAATTTTTAATATTTTCAAAAAAAAAAATTTCATATTATGATCTGATCTTCGCTCTGGTAACAAAGGAAAGCGCAGCGTTGAGTTCCACCACTGATCACATGCGTGCTTACCCTACCATGTGCGTGATACAGCGTGAAACTGAAAAAAAAAAACACTAAATTGGCATCTGAACTGAAAGCAAAATGCCAAATATTTTGAATTGGAAGTAGTATTAAATGAAGTAAGTATCTGTTTGGGCATAAACTAAGCGTTATACTAACATGATTGTATTGATTACTTGAATTTTAAATCCACAACGCTCTTTTGAGGCCTGTCGTGGCACAGCGGCACAAGCGTGTGACTGTAACAGGTTCTGGGTTCGATCCCCAGTCCAGGAAATGGAACATTTAATATTTTCAATTTAAATATTTAATGTTTCATTTCTTCGCTCTGGTAATAAGGCAAAAGCGCGGGCGGCGTTGAGTTCCGCCACTCAACATGCAATGAGAAAGTGGGGAACGGAAGTGGAACGGAGTGTCATAACACGAAGTTCCCGGGTTCCCTCTGCCTACCCTGCCTCGTGCGGGATACAGTGTGAAGCTAAAAAAAAGAAAACACTCTTTTATAAAAAATGCAAGTGAACCTAAATGTTTAAAAACTATGACTATATTTATCTTCACACTATATTCCGCACAAGGTAGGGTAGGCAGAGGGAACCCGGGAACCTAGTATTAAGACACCCCCGTCCACTTTCCGCCAAATTTGAGGCATTGGGTGTTGAGTAGCAGAACTTAACGCCGCGCTTTGCCTTATTACCAGAGGGAAGAAATGAAACATTAAATATTTAAATTGAAAATATTCAATATTTCATTTCCTCGACTGGGGATCGAACCCAGAATCTGTCGGTTGCAGTCACACGCTTGTGCCACTGCGCCACGACAGGCCTCAAATTAATATATTAAACATTAGTCCAGCGGGAATCGAACCACACACACCTGTCTCGTTTACAGTTACACGCTTGTGCCCCATGCACTACGACAGGCCTCACGTAATATATCAAGTTCCATTAATATTTCTCTAAGTCATGCGGTTATTTCAAGGCCAAGTTTTTGCGATGATATCTCGTTCCTAACTAACGTTTTCAACAATAACTATGTTAATTTTGATTATGGGTTTTTTTTTAACTTCTAATCTACGTTTTATTATTCGTCTATGCGGGTTTTGGCCTATAAGGTTTAAAAAAGAGACGAAACTATTTTTTTGTGTGTATTTACATATCGAGCAAAATATGGTTATATAAGGATATTTGTATCCGGATGATCGAGATTAGGTATTCGGTGTGTTTTTTGGTAAATAATATTTTTTCAAAAAATAAATTTGAAATTTAAATACAAACAATCGGGCTAGAAATATCTGGACTCGAATCAAGATCTTTTGGTTGTATGACCGTCCGATTTCGGAATGTAACGCCGCGTTTTGCCTTGTTACCAGAGCATAAAATATTTTTTGTTTTTTTTTAGCTTCACGCTGTATCCCGCACAAGGCAGGGTAGTCAGAGGGAACTCGGGAACCTAGTGTAAAGACACTTCGTTCCACTTCCGTTCCCTACTTTCCGCCGACTTGAGGTATTGCGTGTTGAGTGGCGGAACTCAACGCCGCGCTTTGTCTTATTACCGGAGCGAAGATATGAAACATTAAAAATTTGAATTGAAAATATTAAATATTTCATTTCCTCGAGTGGGGATCGAACCCAGAACCTGTCGGTTACAGTCACACGCTTGTGCCGCTGCGCCACGACAGGCCTATACATAATAACATTGCTCATTTAAGGACATGTATATTCTATTTGTGACTACAGATTTAAACAATAGGTGACACAAACAACGACACAAACAAACCGTCGACTTATAACTTTAATTTTTTATTGCCTGAAATAATAAAAATAACTAAGATAAAATATATATCTTCTCTCTCTCTCTCTCTCTCTCTCTCTTTCTCTCGCATCTTATTTTGATATAAGTTATTGAGAAAAAATGTCTAGACAGACGATCAGAACAGACGATCAGTCATTTGAGATACGACATAAGATTATTGGTGTTTGTAACAAAAAATCATTGGCCAAGCTTTTTTTTATATTAATCCTATATTAAACAATAACACGAAATTATACAAATCCTTTAACAATAATTTCCAATATGGTCTGTCGTGGCGCATCGGCACAAACATGTGACTGTTAACGTGACAAGTTCTTGGTTCGATCACCGCTCGGAAAAATGAAATATTTTTTAATCTCATTTTTTCACTCAACGCGGCGTTGAGTTACGCCATTCAACACATAATGCCTCAAATTCGCCGAAAGGTGGGGGAACACATATATCTTAATGGTAACAGAGTGTCTTAAATCTAGGTTCCCAAGTTCCCTCTGCGTTAAGTTGAAAAAATCTCCTACTTAATAGTAAATTACTTATGATGTAAATAGTAATTTTCTTATACCGAATACGCCTTTACGATTGTTTAGACGTTATTTCTCCTATTGTTCATTGTATCTGTGTTTTACTGTTATGTGTCATTGAAATATAATTTATTATTTTAAATTTGCAGAAATTCTATTGACTAACATATACATACTAAGAAGGCAAGAGATATATGTGACTATACACGCGATGATTGTTAAGTTAGTAGTAAGTATATGCAGGTCGTTGCTTAAAAAGCCGTTTTTAAGTCAAAATTCAGCTTAAATGACTCTAATACGTAATACAATTAAAACAAAACAACTAAAAAAATTGAAACATTAAAAACAAATCTTTTTAACAAAAAAAATATTGGAATGGATTATATAAAATGAAACTTGTCTTAAAAGTTTTTTTTTTTTTGGCACGGCTTTAAATTGTTTTACTTTATTTGTTGAATAAGATTCAGACCGGTTCTGGGTACGATCCCTATTCGAAATATTGATTTTTTTCTATATAAGTGGAAAGTGCCTGAACACTAGGTTCCCAAGTTCCCTATGCCTACCCTGGCATGCATGCGGGATACACCGTGATGATAAAATATATTTAAATTTAAGCGCGAGCAAAGTAGGGACAATTGACTATTTGGCGATGATTTTTATTTAAGTATTAAGAATAATTTAATAACAATGTTACAAGTGCTTTTAAAGTTTCTACATTGTATACCGCGCGTGTCTCCTACAGAGATGCTAACAACATAAATAAATTATAACAGATGTTTACTAAATTTAAAAAAACGTATTAAATTTGAACGCAAGATTTGAACCCGCGCCTCTTGGAAACCGTCCAAGCGCTGTGACCAACTAAGCTGTTCGTTTATTGAACGAATGGCTTAGTTGGTCGCAGGTTCAAATCCTGCTTCGTTCAAATTTTTATACGTTTTTTAAATTTAGTATTTTTTTTTCTTAAATGTGGAATAACACTTTAAAAATAGTAAAAATATAACAGACGTAATAGAATTTCGACGTAGCTTGATCAGAAGTTATGGCTTAGTGGCCGCTTAGATGAATACCAAGAGGCACGGGTTCAAATCAATGAAAGGTTTAAGTTGGTTTAGGCAAACATTAGTATACATTTTTTAATTATCTACATGCCTATAGAATTTGGGAACTTTTTCATATAAAATTACTTTAATACTATTCTAGAAACATCATTGATTTTAGTTGGACGTTTATTACTTAATATTAAATTTCTTCAAAATTGATGATGCCTGTTTAAATATGGAGAATATGCTCAGGTAGTTTGGGCACGTCAAAGAGCAGCAAATAATATTTATAAAGCAAGGTTGAGTGGTAATAAAGGCGGGGGGACACCTCGATTAACCTTCGGCAATCACAGTATCGATGATACTGGAAAAAGATAAAATAAACCGCATGAAGACCATCTAGAAGGCATATATGTAAAGGTCGATTTAAGTGGACGAGGTGGAAGAGATATGCAGTGAACGTAGCGTTTGGCGCTTCATAGTGAAAAAAATGTTTAATTTTTCAGGGTTGTA